>CAUYON010064337.1:0-47512 GCA_963573935.1 Arctocebus calabarensis | reverse complement strand
GTGGCATCACAGCTCACAGCAACCTCCAATTCTTGGACTCAAGCGAGTCTCTTGCCTCCACCTCCCAACTAGCTGGGACTACAGGCGCCCGTCACTATGCCCAGCCATTTTTTGATTGCAGCTGTCATTGTTGTTTGGCAGGCCCGGGCTGGGTTCGAACCAGCCAGCTCAGGTGTATGTGGCTGGTGCCTTAGCCCATTGAGCCACAGGTGCCAAGCCTCAAATCTTTTTCCTTGTATATATGTGAGAGGAGGAGTGAGTGGGGAAGAAGGGAGAGGTGAGGAGGCTGAGATGGGTGGATTGCCTGAGTGACAGATTCGAGACCAGCCTGAGCAAGAGCGAGACTCTGTCTCTAAAACTAGCCAGGCATGTGGAGGGTGCCTGTAGTCCCAGCTACTTGGGAGGCTGAGGCAGGAGAATCAAGAGAATCACTAGAGCCTAAGAGTTTGAGGTTGCTGTGAGCTGTGATGCCACAGCTCTCTACTGAGGGCAACAAAGCGAGACTGTCTCAAAGAAAAAAATAAAAGATCACTTTATTTCTTGTTCCTGGTTTAAATTAATTCCTAACCCTAGCACCCAAGTTAGCATCATAAAGTTCCCTTCATGTGGAATCTCCACGAGCTAATTCAACCTTCACCTGAGGATGATACCACTAACCTTTTATATATATATATATATATATATATAAACCTAAACAAACAAAAAACAAAAACAAGTCAAACTGGCCTGAAGGGTATCGTTTACTCAAAACATTTGCTTCTGATTCCCTAGACATTTTCCCAAATTTATTTTTCTTTATTTATTTTTTTCTTTTTTGTTTTTGTTTTTAGACAAGGTCTGACTACATCACCCAGGCTGGACTCAAACTCCGGGCCTCAACCCATCCTCCCACCTCAGCCTCCCAATTCCCCAATTTCCTCCAGTCTGCTTGTCTACTTCTTCTCATCCTCTCCTCATCTGTCCCCATTTTCACCACTCCCTCTGTGCTTTTCAAAATCAGCCTCCTACTTGTCTTCTCCAAATCCTCCCTGCCTTGAGTCTGCCCTCCTGCTAGTTATTGATAAAGATTCATTCGCGTTGAAACATGAAAATTCTCCCTGTTGTTCCCTGCTTTATCTCTGGCTCTCTTCATCTTGCCCAGTCTCTCCTTATCATAACCACCTACGATTTATTCCTCCAGTTTTATGAACAGCACATCCTACAGGCTTCGCGAATCAACCAAATGCCTTGACAGGTACACAGCTTATAGATGCACCAAAAAGAAAACATGACATGATCCAACCATCTAATAAACTCTCGGGCGGTGAGTTTTCCCCTCCCGCTACATTTGGTCCTTGAGACGTTTCTTCTGTATTTGTGGTGTAAGCGAAGGCATCTCCCTGGGTACAGTACCACCCTCTTATCCTCTATTTCCTAGACACCCCCCCTCCCCCAAGTCGTGACTTTTAAATATTTCTCCTTGTACATCAAATAACCAACCTAAAAATGAACCCTGTTTGTTTCTTTTTAAAGACACCCCTTTCCCTTCCTGACTGTCAATAACACCTCCCCACGTCCCCATCTCGGGGGCTTGAAATCATCTATTATTCCTCCATTTCCTCCTCCGGCCGCACTCAGTCCCAGGGGACCCTCACCCCACTTCCTGAACAGAAATCATACAAACGGCCGGCTTTCTTGTCTCACTTGCCCTGTGTCTCTAGCTCAGGCTGAAATAATTTCCTGCTGAACCCACACGGAACCCCAGCTTCCTACCTCTCGCTCGTCCTGCTTCTCTCATCTCCTTCCTAAGAATCTAAAACTTTACTATCAAAATATTTGGTTAAATTTTATTCCCACCCCCCAGAAATATTTTGTTTGTGCGGGTGTTTTTTGCCTTTTAGATTTCCAGACAGATTGTTTCGTTTCTCTGTATAAAATTCCACATTTTGCAATGTTTCTGTGATAAAATTCCATAACTCACAATATCTGTGTGACCCTTTTCTATCTCATCTTCTGCTACTCGAGAAGCATCTAGCCTCCCCGCATCTGCCATGCTATTAGCAGCTGGCTCTCACAGACCTCTCCTGCTCCAGAATGCTCTAACTTTCCAGATTCGTTTCATTTTAACACATTTTATTTAAAAGTTGAGCATTATGTTATCTATGCCCTAAGTGCTGGGCTCCTCCTGGGAAGGTGTGGTTACAAACACCAAGGGTGCCTTTGCATTGTGTTACTGCATAGCCAACCAGCTCCAAGCACTTCTTGTTTGGAATCACAACATCCTTGTCAAGATCTCTTGAAGGATACTTCATGATCTGGGACCAGAAATGGGAAGCGGGACAGCCCCGGCACAGCCTTGAGGAAACGTTGTGTTCTGTAAACTAGAACTATGGGGAAAACATGGGCTGTTTCCCCCAACCCAGGTGAAGGTGGAAGCAGGGGGACATCTGTCTCAGATGCTTCCTGGATAGATTTCATGTGCTGAAAACCAAGCGGTAAGCTCACTTCAGGGAGCAGGGACTTGAGATCTTGGGATCATTTGTTCAACTTTGATGGCATTGGACTGGTGCCTAATATAATAAGCACGAGGACAGTGGGCCTGGCCTCCTGATTTCTGTTTTATTAGTAGTAGTAATTTCATGTGAATTTAGGGGTACAAGGAATTAGGTCACAATATTTGCATTTGTTAGGTAAAGTCTCTCTTATAATTGTGCCCCAACCCCAAGAGGTGTGCCATACACCCTAACATTGTGCCATTAAGTGGGAGCACATCCTTTCTGCTCCCTCCTCGCCTCTCCCGGCTCTCTCATCCCCCCACCCTCCACTTTGAATTGATCTGAGTTTTTCTCTTATGTGGGAGTGTATTAAATCATCTACTGGCTTCATATTAGTATTGAGTACATTGGATTCTTGCTTCTCCATTCTTGTGATACTTTACTGAGAAGAATGTGTTCCAACTCCATCCGGGTTAATACAAAAGATAGAAAGTCTCCATCTCTTAAAGGCTAAATAGTATCCCATGGTACACATATGCTACAGCTTGTTAATCCATTTCTGAGTTGGTGGGCATTTAGGCTGTTTCCACATTTGGGGGGTTATAAATTGAGCTGCGATAAACAGTCCAGTGCCCATGTCCTTACAATAAAATGGTTTTTTTCCTGCCTCCTGTTTTCTGAATTCCTTCCCCTGGTCCTGGACACCTCCTCTATGCTGTCTGCGATCATGCCTCAGCTGTAAGGTAAAAACAAAAGGATCCTTTAGCTGTACATAAAAGCAAAACCCCTCGTATTTCCTTTGATCCGATTTAAAACCCATGAATCTGTAATGATCAATATGGCGCGCTGACTTTCCCCCCAACTCTTCAGTATCATTCAGAGCCCTTGGTGCAAAGGTGGATTACAATGACTGACGGCTGTACCACCATCACCATTTAATACTCTCATTTTCGATGTTACTTCTCGAAAAAGTCGGTTATTCTCACACTGCCCCAAGCTGGGCTCCTCCGACCACTCCCGGGAACAATGTCACAGTTGCTCGAGCTGTTTCACCTCTTGGATTTTAATACATATTAGCAACATCTAAATGAGATTTTTCATGGAGGTAATTTCCATTTCTTCCCAAAGATAGGCAGGCAAAAACAGCATGGGGTTTTGCCAGCTGCAGCTTTAGGGCTTTGATGGAAGGATGCAAGCTCACTCTTTATCTCTTTATGGATCACAGAGGCCTGAAGTAATTAGTACTTATTAGAAAGCCAATTAGAAGTACATTTTATTTCTCCATGTGGTGTAAATGGAACCTACCGAGGTCGGCTGTGGACGGAGATGGGCTGTGTAGCGTTATTGCAGAGTCTGGAGACCACCCTACATCTGAAACTGCCCTTCGCAAATCAATAAAGGGGTTCTTACCATAGTAAGGACCTCAAAATTCTGCAAAGGCACAAGCCTAGCTGAAAATAACCATAATAATCAGCTGCTGCCCCCTGTTTATTTTTCTATAATTGCCACTCTGGAGTCACAGGACTGATGGTCATAAAGATTCTTGACTTTCTCAGTAGATAGCGCCTTTTGGAAACCTAAAGGCAGTTTCTGAGATAACTTCCAGGCCCTGCATTCCAGTGAATTGGCTCACCCATCCATACTGAGAAACTGACTCCATGGAATTGTGACCCCCCAACCCAGGAACTGACTCAACACAAGAAAATTTCTACACCCCTCTAATTTTGCTCCAAACCTAAGCAATTAGCAAACCCAATTGTCTAATCCTTTGCTGGCCACATTGTCTTTAAAAGCCCCATCTCCCAAGTTCTCAGGGAGGGAGATTTGAGAAGTTCCTCCCATCTCCCTGCTTAGCGTCCTGAGGAACTCAACCCTTTCTCCATCACAACCCTGACTTCCTCAGGGTATCAGCTGTTCTCTGTACAGTGGGTAATATAACCCGGTGAGGTGGCAACACACCCAGCCAGGATGTGCACCCTATGGGTCTGAGTCTTAGAGTGGGTCTAAGATTCTGGGTCTCAGATTCTGTTTCTTAGATGCTAACAAGACTCAGTGCTGTGGTAATGCTAGTATCGATATGCTTTGCGTAACAAACAGCCATGCCTAATTTCTGTCTGAGATGTCTAGCACTCTAATGGATCTCTCTCTTCTACAATACAGTAGAACCTTCATAAGTTAACCACCCTTTGTAAGTTACACAAGAGACTGTACCAAACTGGCCAACCTACAGAGGTGGTCAACATCAATGAGGAACTTCATCGAGTACATGCAGTGCTCACTCAGTGGATGAAAAGTAGGTCAACTTAAGGAGGTGGTCAACAATGGAGGTTCTACTTTACTATCTTTTCATTCTCATTTTTTAAAATTCTTTTTCATTCTTAACCTTGTACATCTGGATTTTGTTTAACGGAGGGACTAATTACTTACCTATATATGTAAGTAATTTTGTTTAAGTGAGGCACTAATTACTTACCTATACACATCACCTTTCTTTTGAGAACTCTCCATTCTATTCTCTGACAGTCTTCCCAAAGGTACACAATAAAAGGTGCTGTAACTTCCCCACCCCTTTGACCATTTTATCCCATACTCATCTTGGGTATACTCCAGACTTTTCTCTAAGGGATCCATTGACAATTAACTTTGCTGATGAATGCCAGGGACTCAAATCCATGTTCTTCTGCAAATTTCCCATTCACCCAATTGATATTAGAATGCTAATGACTGTTTTTTAAACACAGAATTAATTCTATATTGTATATATGGAATTACCCATCTATCCATCCATCCATGAGTCTATCTACCATCTATTTTTCTCTCCTCCTATGAACAACCTTTAATAGCAACCCATCTGTTTATATGGCTGGGGAGGCTGAGAGGCAGATGCCTTTTCCTGTCAAATGCTTTCTTTTGATTCCGACTCAAGAAATGAGCCATTCTGACTCTTCACTCATGACACAAATCTGTGGGCATTTATGTTATATGTCACCTCTCATCATTAGACTAAACGCTGCTCACTAACCAGCACGACTGTGTCCATTTGGAAAGGATGCTATCATAAGCTTCGTAATCTCCATGTGGCAAAGGATATTTGCTAATTATCAGAAGCACTTGCTCAGGAACTCGGTTCTGTCCCGCCATCAGCGCCTAGCTGACTAAGCCACTTGCTAGCCCGCGCTCCTGCAACCCACAGCTGCCTCTGCACGCCCCTGAACCGCTTCTCACTGCTCATATTCTTTATTGCTTCTGTCTTATTTTAGAATCGAACAGTGCTATCCTTCACCTGCCTTTGAGGCTAAACAAAATTGGCCTACTTGTATGGGTCCCCCTTGGCAGGTCTTCAAAATCTAATGAAACCTTGAGCACGTCTGATAGAGATATTTACTTATTCGAATCCTGTAATATCACCATCTCTATGTGTGTGTATGGTAGGGACAGAATTGCATGGCTTGTAACTCTAAAACAAAATTGCCCACAAAGTTTCACTGCCCAAGGAGTACAAAATAAACAGATGTTCACAAAAAGGGCACATTCCCTCTGCGCATAAATTGTCTTCCCTGCACCGGCTACTTGGGTGACATTTACCCTGGTGTCTTCTAGTTTTTCCGTGAGATTTGCTTCATCCTGTCTCGGTATAAGCATCTCCCTGTTATCAATCTGTTATAAGCAGAAATCTTTCACATGTTTATTCCAGCATAAGCTGCCAAATAGTACATGGAACCTCACCTGTCCCTAAAACCAACTTTTCTTTTTCATCCCAAGACATGATGGTGTATTTTTTCATCCCTCTCATAGGGCTTCCTATTAAACTCTCAAGGCTTTGCATCCATCCTGTGTGGATTCATGAGCCTTTGATTCATGAAAGAAAAAGGTGGGGCTCGATGTTTTGAGTCATTCCTGACCCAGAGATACTTCTAGCAGTTCCTCACTCTCAGATCTCTATATAATGTAAGGAAGATTCCAACAGCATCTGGATTTGCCACACATTAAAAGTGTAATTCTTCCTGTTCTCAAAGATTCTTAGGGCTCTGAGCATCGGAATGCTGAGCAATAAGGTCCCCAATGTAGGACATATTTTACATCATCTTTTCACATTCTTCTTCTCTCTCTCTCCCTTTTTTTTTTTTTTTTGGAGATAGAGTCTCACTCTGTTGCCCAGTCTAGAGTGCCATGGTGTCCTCCTAGCTCCCTGCAACCTCAACTTCCTGGATTCAAGCCATCCTCTTGCCTTAGTCTCCTGAGTAGCTGGGACGGCAGGTGTGTGACGCCAAGCATGCTAATTTTTCTATTTTTTTAGTAGAAACAAGGTCTTGCTCTTTCTCAGGCTGATATCTAACTCCTGGCCTCAAAGGATCCTCCTGCCTTGGCCTCCCAGATTGCTAGGATTACCGTGTGAGCTATGCACCCAGCCCCATGTTATTCTTTCCGTAAGATTTCACTGCCATTCAAGTTCCTTGTTGTTACTGGGTGTGTTGATGCTCACATTTTCTATACATATTGTTCTAGCTCCATCCTCAGCTTCTATCCAACAGGTTTAGCTTTCTCCTACCTCAGTGAGTCCTATTTTGGTCATATCTGTGAGTACACAACTGACTGCTTTTCCTATCCCTCAGCCTTCCAGAAAGATCTGTAAGCATAATGCCAATTCTCTTTCCGCCTCCCTCTGCCTGGTGATGGGAAGAGTGTCCCCAGATTTGTAACCCATCTTCCCCTCTGTTCTTCCTGGACCTCAGAGATTCAAGTCACCTCTGCTTTCAGGATCAGAATTAGCTCGGGAGGTGAATGTGGTACTTGCATTTGCAGAGTTTGTCTGAAAGCAGGGATGGGTCATCAGAGACCTGCATGGACCCCCTGGGAACTACCGGTGCACTAGCATTTTCTAAGTAACTAAAAATGCATTTTTATTATTTATCAGAAGTATAGAACACGATTTAAACTTCCCCAGTTATAGCTTTGAGATCTGGGAATGATGCATATGTGTGTATGTGTGTGTGTGTGTATATATATATATATATTTTTTTTAATTGCTAACCAAAGTATGCTTTTTGGAATTTAAAAATTCTGAGGAAAGAGGAGCCATCCCCCGGAGGATGACTTTTAGTTGTGCCTCCGGTCCCAGTTCCCCTCTCACATGCCTGTTCCCCACGGTATGGGTCACAATGCACCACTTCCCAAATTAATGACCAAATATTCCCTAAACGCACGTGGTGTTAGTGGGAGCAGATGCAACTTATCTGTAGGTATTTCCCCGGGAAATGATTACAGAACAAAGATGTAGCCCAGCTCCCCTGTGCCCCGCACAGTCACAATTTCATCCCCAAATCGTTCCAGTCATTTACAACAAAGCCCTTCCTCCTGTCCACCCCGCGGCGTCCCCTCTGCTCGGTGCCATTCTCAGTGACACGCAGACAGCCTTCTCTTTGCCCCCCTCGGCCCCCCTCCAGATGAGGTCAGAAGCTGCCCCCTCTCCAACGCTCACTCATCCACCCTCAGCTGTTGAATCCTGAGGCAGAGTGTTAATATCCAGCGCTCCCAGGACCACGTGCCAGCGAGGGCCGTCAGCCACTTCTTCTTTGAACTCACCCTGAGCGTGAGTCAGCCCCCAGCTGGCTTGTGATGCGCCTCCTTCCTTCCCGTCCGACCTCTGCCAAGCTACTCTCGCCTCAGTCAGCCAGTTTCTCCCTCTGAATTCAGGGAACGGTTTCCCACCCGGTTAGTTCTTTTTCCTTCGAGCAGCTGTCCACCCTCGCGAGGTCTCTGGCACCTCTTCACCTGACCTTTACTAGCGAATCACGATCCCAGCACCATCACCCATTCTGTTGGTGTCTGTACTCTTTATTACATTTTTTTCTTACAAGTCCCAAATTCCTCTGTGGCTTTTTGGCAGCCTTTTCTTCCCCAGTCCACAACTGCTCTCTGCACCTGTTACGGGCTCTCTCTCTCTCTCTCTTTCCCTCCCCCACCTTGTCTGTCTCTCTCTCTCTCTCTCCCTCCCCCCTTGTAGAATTGCAGTCCCCAAGGCCCCAGGCCACAGACGGGTGCTGGTTTATGGCCAATTAGGAACCAGGTCCCAGCAGGAGGTGAGCAGGGAGCAAGCCAGTGAAGCTTCATCTGTATCTACAGCAGCTCCCATCATTTGCGTCACCACCTGAGCTCCGCCTCCTCTCAGATCAGCAGCTACATCAGGTTCTCACAGGAGCACACCCCGCTGGGATCCGAGCCTGTGAGGGACCCAGGTGGCACGCCCCTTATGACAATCTAATATCTGATGATCAGATGTGGCGCCGAGGTGCTCACGCTAGCACTGGGGAGCCGCTGCAAATACAGATTATCATTAGCAGAGAGGTTTGACTGCACAGAGAACAATAACCAGTCCATTGCTTGCAGACTCGTCTCAAAACCATCATCCTTACCTTGGTTCATGGAAAAATCGTCCTGAATGAAACCAGTCCCTGGTGCCCAAAACGCTGGGGACCACTGTGGTTGAGAGAGGCCGTCCAGGCTTAGCTTAGGCCGCTCTCAGAGTTTTAGGAACTTGCATACGAATATAAAACCCTAAGTTCTGACTCAACTTCTAGGAGACTATTTCTTATGCATCCCAAACTATCACTTCTAGAATGGACAGAAAGATGGGTGACAAACATATTCCGCACAAAACAAAATAAATCCTATAATCCTATAATTTTATGAAGGGAGAGAGAGTAGCTGCCAACCATTTTTGGTTCTGGAACGGGCAAGCGAGGGCTCCTGCCGTCCTCCTGCCTCCACCAAGGCCAGAACCTTCTGGTAACCAGCCATGGGCTATGGCGATCCCAGCCTTTTCTTTCCTGACCCATCTCTGCATTACTAGTTCATTAAGTGAGGGTAAATAAAGTGCTCTGCATCTCCAGAGCCTCACAACAGTCATCTCGTGGATGTTGCTCCCCAATCAATCAAAAATCAATTGCGTCAACTGTCCCCTACAGACAGCTTGCTCTCTAGCTGTCCCATCCCTTGCTGTGCCCTTGGTACCAGCATTCTTCTGTTTGTGGAGAACTTTTGCTGGCTCTCCTTTCCTGCTCCTTCAGATTCAGCCTGTCTCTGCTATGCTGATCCTCTGCCACAGTCACCATTTTATCTCTTGTCATCTTAGACCAGCGTTTCATCACCACATTCACCTTGAAGATGGGAACCCCACTACCTAGAGCTTCCTGACTCCTGTCCCTACTGCTGAGACCCTCAGATTAGCCCTCCCCAAACTCTGCTCTTCTATACCCTCTCTTGTTCATACACCATGGTTCCATTTCATCTGTTATACCAGAAGCAAACTACTTTTTTCTTCTTTTTAATTTCTTTAGTAAAGATGGAATTTGACTCTGTTGCCCAGGCTGGCCTCTAACTTCTGGCCTCAAGTGATCCTCCTGCCTCAGCCTCCCAAAATGCTAGGATTATAGGAGCGAACCACCACCCCTGGACCACAAACTACTCTTTCTGAATGCCAACATGTACCTGTCTTTCCATCAGGCTTTGCTTCTTATCTTTCAAGCCTATTTTGTGCATGATTGTTCTGACCCTGTATTTTAAAAAATATTAAATAGATGTCCTTCTTCTTGTTCCTATTAATGTTTCTGCCTTAAATTCTAATTTGATTTATATTACCAAATGAAATTTCCTGGGATAAATATTTTCCCTGTGTATATTTTTACTTCTTCTTTAATCTCTCTGTGTAATTTTAAATGCCGCTAAGCAACATATACCTACATTTTTATTCTATTATCCAATTTCATGATATCTCTTCTTCAAAAGGTGAGTTTAGTTCATTACATTTATTAAAACTAAACATATATTTGGGCTGATTTTTACTGTCTTAGCCTCCAATCTCCTTGACTTTTTTAATACCTTTGCCTTTTCTCATGATGAAATGTTTCTATATTTTTGTTTATTATTGTTTGTTTTCTGTTCCTTTCCCACTTTGATAGAAGTAAGGTGTGCTTTCATTCTTTTAGTTAATAGTTTTAAAAATATATATTTTATCTTTTATTATTTAATTAATAGTTTTAAAATATATATATTTTATCTTTTATTATTTAATTCCTCCTCTTGACCATGACAACCACAACAATATTGTTTAACAGACTCTAAAGAATCACTCCACCTCCTTCTTGGTTCTTGTTTACATTCTGGTTTCTACTTTTAAAAAGTTATTTTATGGTAAAAACGTTAAGTTTACTAACTTCTTTTTCTTTGGGGGGGCATACCATTCTTACAAGTTCAGTAACTTTACTGTCTTTTAATTAATCACGTTCTACGTTACGTTTGTTTATGTCTTACCCGTTGAATTTATATCTCCCCGTAGAGTGTGTTCCTTTTACTACAGTTCGTAGTTTTTATATGTCTTAAAATGTCTTTATCTCACTGGAATTATAGTTTAGCTGGTTAGCTGCCATTCCCTTTTGGATAACCTCTCTTTCCTGTGTTCTGGAGTTTAGAATGTACTTTTTATCTGCAAGTTTACTGTGAAGATTATAGGTATGGTTTTGTTTTTATTTCCCCTTCTAGACACACAGAATGTGCATTAAATCTTGGTGCAATATTCATGCCATTTCTTTTTCTTACCCATTCCTTCCCTCTCTTCTCCTGGAAATCTCATTCCAGGCCCAACAAATGAGATTTAATCCACAATCTTCCATCTCTCTTAATTGCTCTATTACATATACTTTTAAACCTTCTCTCATGTCTCTATCTATCTATCTATCTTTCCCTGCATGTTGAGAACACATTTTAAGCAAAGTCTTCTCAATCTCTGTTATGCTTTTCCATTATAGTAAGTCTATAGTTTATCCTGTATTCTGAGGGTTTTTATTTTTATTTCACTTACTATATGTCTCCCTTCCAAACTTTTGGAATTAGTTCTTTTCCACATCTATCTGTTTTATTAATAGTTTGAGCTCTACCTTCTTTTGTTTCAAAATTATTCCTTATGGCAGCTGTATTCCTTCATGCGCCCTTTCCAGCACCCTTAACGCAGGTCTCTGACCAGACTTCATCCACGTTGACTTCTTGCCATGATTATTTATTTGACCTACTGACTTTCTCAGCATTAGGTTTCTCCACATGATTTAGAATTTTGTTTTGCTGATTCTTCTTGTTTAGTACATTGTTTCTTGTATCTTTTTCTCCTTTCCTTTCCCCTCCATCCTCAGCCTTCTAGGTTCCCCAATGTTGCGGCTGCCTCATTTCAGATTCCAAGTCCAGACACAGAACCTACAACACTCGTGTGAGGTCCTGGTATGTTAGGGAAAGGGGAGCGATCCAAGATGGGGTGACGAAACTGGCAGGTGGGTGGCTCCTACTCCTGAGACTTTGCCTTTGTCCTCCCACCTCCCTGGATTTCCAGGTGCCATAATCTGCAACCCTCAGGCAGCAGCGGACAACAGTTCTTTTCTTTCTTTTTTTTTTTTTTTGCAGTTTTTGGCTGGGGCTGGGTTTGAACCTACCACCTCCAGTATATGGGACTTGCGCCCTACTCCATTGAGCCACAGGTGCCGCCTAACAGTTGTTTTCTTTCTTCCTTTTTTTTCCCAGCATCCTTTGAGAGCCTGGACAGCCGTCTCCTCAGGTGCTGGCTCTTGTCTCTTTCTCATCTGGACTGTTATTTTCTCTTTTTATCCCACAGGAGCTCACTCCCAGCTGCCACTGCCTGCCACCCCTCCTCGACTCCATACCACCCACAGCTTTGACCTTGCTTACATTTTGTATTTCTGTTTTCATTTTTGGTCCACAGAGATTTCATCTTGGGTATCATAATTTATTCTGGTAATATTTAATCTCTCATTTCTTGGTGTTGGGATCTTCCCTGCTGCATTCTCCTGACCACAGCCCAACCTTCCTTCCAGCTACAGCAAATGCCATCTTTGGTCCAGTTAGGATGCTCAGTCACGTCTTTGATGTCCATTTCCAGGCCTTCGCCCTGCTGTGCCCTGCCCCTCTGCCTTTGTGAGTCCTTTGTGTCTCCCAAAGCTCTGGCCCACACTTGTTCAGTTCTCCTTGGGATTTCGCAAGCACCGCAGATCCTCAACAAATAGAAACTGGATGTTCATAGTTTAGTCATTCTGTGAACTATTTAGAAAGTCCCTGGTTTACAGTAACTTGTGACTGGGTTGAGACATAACTTTTACCAGTTAGGAAAATCAGATGATTTCATCAATTATTAGAAGGATGATGCTATTGCTCTTTATTTATTGTTTAGTCAGTTACTATCAAACAGTGACAAAAACATCCTCTCTTACCAATTTGGATAACTTCATAAGTCTATACTAATAGACTTGTAATATGGTAAAAAGTCTATTTTAGTTGCAAGACTAATTTGGATAACACCATACAGTTTTTAGTTCTGCACTTATACAGCTTTAAGTTTTGAAAGAGACCCTTGTGACTCTCAATTGTATTTTATTAAATTTTAGAAAGGGAAAGAAATATATTTTACAAGGAGTATTTTCAAATTGGGATTTATGAAGCTCTAGAAACATCATTCATCAGTATTAAGTGTCTACGCATAAAATGATCCACTCAAAACATACAACTTAGCTTTTGATTTTATTTAATAGATTCACTCTTTTTTTTTGGACCTTCATAGCAGAAAATGCCCTGTAGGGGCTTGAGGACAGAGACCCTGCTGTCTTCACCCACACAAAACCCAGGCTTAGCCAGAGTTTGGCACACAGAGGAGCTCAGTAATTTATCTTGCTCTAAAGCTCATTCCATTTATTTTTATTTTCTTCAATCATATCTACAGCAGATAACATACAAACATTTAGTGACAAATAGGTATGATTTGTGGATGGCTTTGTTCAGTTGGGTACATGAAAGTAGGGGTAGACCCTGCGAACACAGAGATGAAGATATTTTGAGCCTCTCTTATTTGGATCATTGCAGGTAGCTGTTTGTGTATCTTAAAGTCTTTCAGGGATGGCTTTGTCTTCTACTTATTTTGTATCTTGCTTAGTACCTAATATGGTAACGCCTACCTATTTATACAGTCGACAAATTTGTGTTGCATTACTTCGACTTTCAGGGACTCCTCTATAGTGAATTTGAGAGCACGAATAGCTCCCTGATGAAGCCAAACTCCAATGTGATTGAGGAAACTGGCATCTGGGTAAGATGATACTCTGTTATCAGGGGCTGGACTCTGAGACGTGCTACTTTCTGCCACTTGGATTAGCTGCATGGCAAATCCCATTTCCAGTGCCAATATTAAATTCTCTATCTCTGCGCGCACCCCTTCCCCAGGTCCCCTAAGTCCAATAGCTTGACAGTTTGGGATAAGGCAAAACAATGGTAGTGCTTGGTCTTTGTCTGATTTGTGATTAGTTTTTCTTGGTTATTTTTGTACTTTAGCATTTCATCTGCCTCCTGAGACTTTGATGCTGGGCACATGTTTTGCTTATCTGAATTTTAAAATGCTACCGTCCTTTGTGAGAAAAGATAAGTTAGAGTGCTTTTTTGTTGTTATTCCCCCTGTGGAGCTGTTCTTTGTTTTATCAGTAATGCATGTGCTACAGAACAACTTTAATGGGATCTGCTCTGAGTGTCTGAAGGGCATATGCAGATTACAATTTATTCTTTAAGTGAATTTTCCTAAATCTGGGAATATTTTGCTGGCCTCACTGCATATATAGTATCCTTTGCACACTGTGGCAGGATGACCCCAGTTTCCACAGAGATGTCCGTGTCCTAATTCCTGGAACCCGTGAATGTCACCTTACGTGGTAAAAGGGGCTTTGCAGATGTGATTGAGTTAAGGAACTTCAGAGGAGGAGATTATTCTCGACTATCCAGGTGGGTCCAAAATAATCACAAGAGTCCTCGTAAGAGGCTGGCAGGAGGAGATTTGACTACAGAGTAGGAAAAAGGTGACGCGATAACAGAAGCAGAGATTACAGTCCGAAAACAGAAGAAGGGGCCACAAGCTAAGGACTGTAGGTGGCCACAAGAAGGAACTAATGGTTAGGGATTCTTCCCTCAGAGCCCCAGGAAAAATACAACATGGCAGACATCTTGATTCGGCCCAGGGAAACTGGGTTTCTGACTTCCAGAACTGTAGGAGAATAGATTATGTTGGTCGAAGCCACTGAATCTATGGCAATTGGTTGCAGTAGCAATACCAAATAAGAAATTAGTACACCTGCCCCATAGTGTCCGTATCCAACTCATTTATGAAGTGGAACAGACCCTGGAAGCTATTGTATCTTCTAAACAGGCCTTGAGGGCCATGTGGTCTAACATCCCAAGTGACGGAATCTACATTGCAATATCAATGGCAATGTTTAGTGGATAGAGAGGACATTATCTTCCTAGCACGTGGTCCGTTTCACCTTAGATAGCTCTAAGAGTTCTTCCTGTGAGAATCTGGTTGCAGCAGAAAGAGTCAGACAGACAGGGTTGAGTCCTGACTGTAGCCCAAGGCCCTCATCTACCTACATGGGCAGAATGAAAGCACATTCCCTGCAGAGTTGTTGAAAGGGTTAGGTCCCTATTCCCTCAGTATATCACAAAGGCACGTATTAGTCTGTCACTGAATGAGAGATTCAATAATTTTAATTGTCAACCAAGTCAATTTCTCTTATAGGTTCATTCAATTGAACAATCTATACATGACAGCCAGACAGAAAAAAGTCTTCAAATATTTAAAAACAGCACTATCCCCTGTGAGACTCTGTCTGTTCCAGCTAAACCTTCCCAGATTCTTCATCCCCAGCTCCTACATGTTTTAAAGCCCTCAATCTCAAACTCCTCCCCAGCCCTGGTGGAGAAATCAGATGCATGGATGTGGACAAGATGTGTCTGAAGGGGTCTCAGCACTTGGTGAATGGGGAGAGTGAGGGATCAGTACTCAGCACACAGTGAATGGGGAGGGTGAGGGATCCGTACTCAGCACAAGTGAATGGGGAGGGTGAGGGATCAGTACTCAGTACACGGTGAATGGGAGGGTGAGGGATCAGTACTCAGCACACAGTGAATGGGGAGGGTGAGGGATCAGTACTCAGCACTCGGTGAATAGAGGGGGTGAGGGATCAGTACTCAGCACAAGTGAATGCGGAGGGTGAGGGATCAGTACTCAGCACCCTGTGACTGGGGGGGTGAGGGATCAGTACTCAGCACACAGTGAGTGGGGAGGGTGAGGGATCAGTACTCAGCACTCGGTGAATAGAGGGGGTGAGGGATTAGTACTCAGCACTCGGTGAATAGGGAGGGTGAGGGATCAGTACTCGTGTGATGTTAGCTGTAAACTTCATACAGAGCTGCTATGGCCTAAGTGTGTGGCAGGGCCTACGAGTGTTTAACACGCTTGATGATGAACCTCTCTGTCCATTGGCTTTTAAAGGATGGACTATCTGGAGCCCTCTAACTAGACTATAGGGTGGGCTCAAGAAGAACAATCAGATTTTAAAGAAAAATACACTTTTTAACAATCTCTGAAATATAATACTATGACTTCCTGATTTCAGTTTCTCAGCATAGCAAGCATGTGGTCTCAGCACGTGGCTAAACTTTTACCCTAGTTCTGCATTTCCCATCTGGCACTGTCCTGACTTCAACCCATCCCCAGGGATCTTCCTGCAGGCCCGCCCCTGCGGCCCCCTCCTCCTGCCCACTTCTTCACATCCTCTGCACACCTGCCACAGCAAACAAGGGGTGCACTTTCCAAGGGCCACTGGCACTCATTCCTCCAGCTGCCTGGGATGGTCTGGACCCCTATGTCTGCAAGGGCATCCCTATTTTACCCCCAAGCCCATCTCAGAGGCTGTCTCACTTGGGATCTCCCTCTTCCCTCTTCCCACCCCCATTCCCCTGGGGTGAACCACATCCCTTCTGCACTGGAGCAAGTCCATATGCTGGCTGCCGTCATGAAACTTACCTGCATCCTATTGTAACTGATGGTCATTGGCCTCCCTCTCGGTGACTTTTTGAATGAGTTAAGAGCAGGGAGTTTTCATTTCTATATTGCATCAATTAGCATGGAGGCAGATTCTGGAAGGAGCTGAATGTTAAGATACATGCTTCCCAGTTCTCCCAGTCTGTGGGCCTTTACCGAGCCTCTCTTGAACCGGGTATCTGTCATTACGGCACCAAGAGGGCTTGCCGCTTCTGTCCCACCGTCAGCACTCAGCATGGAGCTTTACAGCACCCGTCTGCTCTACGTACGAGACTCTTCCCACGACAGGCTTCACCAGTGAGTGGATGCTCAGAAAGACCCAGAAATTCTAGAACTTCCCAAACCAGAAATGATTTACCTAGGAGAAACAATCTAGAAAAGAAATCCCTTTCAGTTCTCTATAGCTTTTTACACCACACAAGCTAGAATTCAGGTCTGATTGATGCGGGGTGCCTGGATTACTTAACCCTGTTTCCCCTTGAATCAATGAATCATTTAGGAAGCAGGTAAAATAATATAAATGATTATTTATTTATTGCTTTGATTCCCTTCTCCAAGCGTTCTCCAGACCAGTCCATATTTCAGTGCGTGTCAGTTCTCTTCAATCATTTCCTCCCGACACAGCATGACTTCTGAATTTGACATTTATTGCAACCCACGTCATGTGTTGTTCAGTGGGGAGGTTTTTTCCTGATAGTTCTAAAATACGTGTTTCCTCGTCCACAGGAATGGTTACTAACTTTCTGTGCATAGTTATTTCATTATTTTGGTTTCCAACAAAATAAGGAGCGAGGCCGTGCATCATTCTCTAGAGAAAAGAAATCTGTATGGAAGAACCTCAGTTTCAGTGAGCATGAAGAAAGGGGAGAGAAATTTCTCTGACAATTTCCAGCAAGAGTCCAATAATTCTCCCCAGTCCCCTAAACTAAGTAATTACTAAGGCTTGATTGTATTGTTGTTTAGCAGTTTGTATAAATGCTGATTTGGCGGTTATGGTTTATTAAAGAGAGATACAATTAACGTCTGCCTCTTGAACTTCATTAGATAAAAGAACATAAATAGCAAATGTAGGGCACGGTGAGCAGAAAACACCAGAGGAAGTGGGAAGTACCAGGAATGGGAAAGGACCCTTTTCTCAGGGAGAATATTTTTTTATTTTTAATTTATTTCAGGTTGTTGTGAGCGTACCAGCAACCAGGTCAAAATATTTGGTTTTGTTGGGTAGAGTTCGTCTTGTGGTTATGTCCCACATGCAAAAGGTCCCAATCCCCACTCCCTACCCCCTACCCCGTGCCCTTCCAGGGAAAGCACCCCAAACCCGTCCCCCTCCCTCATTACTCCTCCCCCCCAACTTGAATGGAGTTTTTCTCCTATTTGGGCACGTATTGGGTCATCATCTATTGGCTTTCGTGTTAGTATTGAGTACATTGGAGATTTGCTTTTTCATTCTTGTGACGAAAGAAGAATGTGTTTCTATTTTTCCAGTTACAAATAAAACCCAGGCAGCAGTGTGGCCCGACTGCTTGGATCCCTACCCTCCGAGACACTTGGGTTCTTGGTTAAGTTTCCTTTACAGATACACAAATAGCAGACTTTGATTGGGCCTAAAAACCAAGCTGTTTTGCTTCAGCACAAGTCTGGGAGCACCAGCGTAAGCCATTTACTGGTCTTCAGCACCTGCACAGCTCACAAGAGACGAGGAAACAAACGGTGACTTTGAGGAAGAAACTCGTGAGCAGGGCCAGTTCCATTTGCTTCTCTGATGAAATGATTTATCATGCACAGGAAGGCAAATACAACGTATTGGAGGTTGAGCACGACTTTTCTTTATTTTCATGGAAAAATCTCTTTAGTAGTCAAAACACAAGATTTGGAGATTTGGAGAGGGAGGTGAGTGCATAAGAGGCTAGGAATGAAAAAATGCTAGAATGTAACAGTCAAATTAGAAAGGGGGCAAAAGAGCAAAACAGACACTTCACTGAAGAGGGAACAAGTGGAAAATAACTACACGAAAAGATATTCCACATGTTTAGTCATTAGGGAAATGCAAATTAAAACTACACTAGAGACAGCTCTTAGCCATAGGAGGGAGAAACTGCATTAATATCATGGTACGCTTATTAGAAAGATGGAAAAAAATACCAAATGCTGACAAAAGTGCCAAGAAATTGGAGTCCTTCCACATTACTGCTGGGAATGTAAAAAGATGCAGAGATTATGGAAAAGAGTCCAGTGGTTTCTTGCAAAACTAAATACTGACTCGTCATTGGATCCAGCAATGGCGCTCCTGGTTATTTCCAGAAAGACTAGCACTTCTATTCTCATAAGAACCTGCACACAAATGCTTATTGCAGTTTTTCATTCCTCACAGGCCTGATATCCTCCAATGGGTGACTGGTTAAACAAATGGTGGTACATGTGTACTGTGGATCAGTGGTCCCCAACCTTTTTGGCACCAAGGACCAGTTTCATGGAAGACAATTTTTCCATGAGCGGGTGGGGTTGGGAGGGTGGTTTCAGGATGGTGTAAGTGTATCACATTTACTGTGCACTTCGTTTCTATTATTACATTGTAATATATAATGAGATAATTGCACAACTCAATGTAATGCAGAATCAGTGGGAGCCTTGAGTTTGTTTTCCTGCACTAGAGGTTCCATCCTGTATTGCAGCCACTCCCCAGTGCTAGCATCACCACCTCAATTCCACCTCAGATTATCAGGCATTGGATTCTCATAAGAAGCCCACAACCAAGATCTTTTGCATGCAGTTTGCAGTAGGGTCAGGTTCCTATGAGAATCTAATGCTGCTGCTGATCTGACAGGAGGCAGAGCTCAGGCAGTGATGTGAATGATGGGGACTGGCTGTAAATACAGAGGAAGCTTCTGCTCACACACCTGCTGCTCACCCCCTGCTGTGCAGCCCCACTTCCTAACAGGCCACAAACTAGTACCAGTCTGCCTCTTGGGAGTTGGGGGCTGCAGCCGTTGGTCATTATTCTGCAATAAAAAAGAACTTTAAACTATAAGCACACAAAACTTTGAATGGGTTGCAGGGAAATTATTCAAAAAAAATTTTTTTTTAACTTCTTCTTATTTTTTTTCCAAAGTCTCAAAAAATAGACAACTAATATTTATAAACAAAAGTAAAAGATAATTTCAAAAGCAGATCATGCCAAATCTTATAGACAATAGAAAAAAGAAGAAATACTTCAAAATCTACTTAATCTGGATACACCTGATATTAAAATTGGAGAAAATATATTGTTATAAAAGGGAAATTACAAACATATTTCACTTATAAATGAGGGTGCAATATCCTCAACAACATATTAACAAGTTGAATTAAAGATTAATGTTTAAGTAATGTACTTTGGTCAAAATTAAATCCAATTTATGTGAGAATTAGTTATTCTTTTCTTTTCTGTTCTTTTCTTTTTTCTCTTCTTTTCCTTTCCCTCACCCTCTTCCTCCTTCTCTGTCTGCTCTTCCTTTCCCCCATGCCCCATCATATTATTAATTGTCATTAATTGTCCTCATATCAATGGAAATTATTCAAAAAATTTAAAAAGACAATATCAAAAGGTTGTATGCTACATAATTCCATTTGTAACACATTCTGAAATAACCATATTATAGAAATGAGGAACATATTAGTAGTTGCCAGGGGCTGGGGAGGAGGAAAGGAAAGGAAGTGGTTGTGGCTATGAAAGGTGCCCTGTGGGGTCCCTGGGCGGAACTGTTCTCTATCTTGACAGTGGCAGTCACACAGAGCCGCACACAGGATAATACTGCATAGAACCAAATACACACACCCACATAAATAGGTGCATGTAAAACTGGCGAAATCTGAATGAGGGTGGCAGAGTAGATCAGCATCAATTTCTTGGTTGTGTTATTGTATCATAGTTTCATAGACATTAGCCTGAAGAGGGACTGAATGAAAGGTACCCAGGATCTCTCTGATTATTTCTTATAAAAGCTTGTGAAGCTACACTTGTGTCAAAATGAAAAGTAGAAAAAAAAATTGTTTAACAAAGCTGTGGGCTGCTGATTGATTGGGACTGAACCAAAGGTGCTATTATGAGAGAGTTCACTTTCTCTCTGTATTTAAGCTGGGACATTGGTCTTCTCCTGCACTCAAAATGGAACGTAACCATCAGCTGTCCTGGTGCTCAAGGCTTCAGAGTGAGACAGGAGCTCCAGCACCAGCTCTTCTGGGGCTTGGCTTACAGATGGCAAGTGGTGGAACTTCTCAGCCTTCATGGTCATGTGACTCAATCCCTTATGATACATCTCTCTATATAGGTAGAGATATATAGTAGAACCTCTGTAAATTGATCACTCAAAAGACTGTAACAAATTAGTCAACTTACAGAGGTGGTCAACATAAGGAGGTAGGCCTACTGTGCTCCCACATACATGTGGTGCATGTCCAGTCTGAGAAAATTAGGTCAACTTGAGGAGATGGTTAAAGTGGTCAGTGTAGGCAGGTGGTCAACTATGGAGGTTCTACTGTGCATATCAGCGGTTCTCAACCCATGGGTTGCGACCAATGAAAATACATCATGCTATCAGATATTTACATTATGATTCATAACAGCAGCAAAATTACAGTTATGAAGTAGCAATGAAAATAATTTTATGGTTGGGGGTTACCACAACGTGAGGAACTGTATTAATGGGACGTGGCATTAGGAAGGTTGAGACCCACTGTGTACATAGTGTGTGTGCATACATATGCATATATACATATAAACACAAGCATATGTTTATTTCCGTTCACCTTGGGCTGGCCTTGTGATTTGCTGTGGCAAGTAGAATGTGGCAGAGGTGTCAATGTACCAGTTCTGAGTCAAGGCCTTGAAAGGTCTCTGGTGACTCCCGTGCCTCTCTTGGGACCCTGCCCAACCACTGTGTGAAAGAGCCAGGTGAATTAACAGAGGACAAGAGACTACACAAACTAGAGCCCAGTTGTCCTAGTAAAGCCATGACAGACAAGCCCATTGTGAGCCAATACCCAAGAGTGGCCAACAGAACTCTGCCCAATGAGAGGTTGACGTAAAATATATCAAGAGTCCATCACAGCCAGAAGGATCACTCAACTGACCTATAGATGCATCCACAAAATGGAATGGTTATTATTGCATGCCACTGACGTTTGGCTATTGGTTATGTGACATGAGTTTGGCAATAAATAATGATACAGAAACTGGCTCCAGAAGTGGGATGCCAATCTAAGCAAAATCAGAAATGTGTGGCATTGATTGTAGAACCAGTCAGAGAGTGGAGGATGGAGGGACAGTGAGCTCACTGTCCACGAAGACTAAAGAAAGCATGAAGAAATTGTTTTCAAAGGTATAAAAATGGAAACTTGTAGGCTGTCCGTAAAGTTTGTGTGCAACTTACAATAGTAAACTATGCATAAGAGCAAAAGAACTTGTAAAACTGTGGCTCCAGCACATGCTGCTAAGTGAAAGAAGCCAGCCACAAAAGGCCACGTATTGTATAACTTCATTTATATGAAATGGCCAGGATGAAATGAAAATTAGATTCATGTGTGTCAGGGGCTGGAGGAAGGGAGTAATGGCGAGTGACTACTATGGGTACAGGGTCTCTTCTTGAGTAACAAAAATGCTCAGCCCTAATATGAAGCTAATTTATAGCTTTCATATGAAGGCTAAAACCTAATTATAGCACAAGAATACAAGGAAAGGGAAAAGGGAGGGGAGGGGAGGGGGGGATGGGTGGAGGGAGGGCAATTAGTGAGAACATACCTACGGTGCATGTTAGCAGGGTACTGGTGAAACTTATTAAAGGTAGAGTATCAATGTCCTTATATAGTGATCAAGAAAATGCCATGAAGGCTATCTGTAACAGTACGATCAAAATATTTCTGAATGTATATGAAGCACATTGTGCCCTATGATTGCACTAATGTACACAATTATGATTCAATAAAATTATAAAAAAAACAAACAAAAACAAACAAAAAGAAACTAATGCCAGAATTTTGAAGATAGAAGGCGTTTGGAATAGCCGGTGTCACAGAAATACTCACTGCGTTCCTATTCACTCTGGTCTTGAGAGGTTGAGTGAGGGCACCAAGTCCCACTGGGGCTGTGCATGGTCAAGATCTGTGGAGTTTTGTGTTGATGACTCTCCTTGAGTTGATTTCCTTTCTGCCATTGATGGTGGTAGATGGTACGGAAAACCTAGGAATGCCAAAAAACTAAGAGAAGAAAAGAGAAAGGACATATGGAGACAGGAATAATAAGAAATGTGTGAAATGTGACCCTTCTGTAACCCTCTACAATAGTGGTTCTCAACCTTCCTAATGTTGCTGCCCTTTAATACAGTTCCTGTGGGTTGCGGCACACAGATTGAGAACCGCTGCTCTCAAAAATCATCTTCAGCCATAGGTAGGCCTGAACAGTCCTGAGGGAGGCTGAAAGGCTTTGAAAAAACTGGGAATGAAGTTTTCAAATAAATTCTACTAAATTTTATCATATATAACACTTTAACCTACTGAAATAAAGATTTATATCCAAAAGGAATAGAAAAGTTAAGGAATCTAGACAAGGTCTTGTTAATCTATCTCATGGGAAAGGAAGTGTATCAGAGCATAATTGGGAGTTAGTTATTAGAAACTAATAACTTGCTTAATCCCTACAATACTAAGACTCCACTATAAACTGGTTTCAAGCATCTTAACTCTTAAAATTCCATATGTACTTATTATTAGCAAAAGTATTATCTGCATAGCACACGTTTCCCTAAATAAATGAATATTATTTTCATCCTAGGTAATTTTGGCCTTAAATTTAAGTAAGCTATAAGCCTAAAACAATGTCAATCTTAAAACATTTAAGATTGATAAACAAGGAAATCCAAGGTCCTGGTGTTGCCAGGATCTTATCAGCATGGTCTCCAGTGGAAGTCCCAGATGTTGACACTTACACAATGCCACATACTGAAAACTGGGAGCATGAGAAAGCAGGGGAGTTGAGCCTTTTCCAGAAGAGTAAAACATTTAATTTAATTTCATCATTCATAACTTTAGACTATTTGTGCTCTTCCTATTTTGAAGAAGGTAGTGGAATAACAGCTTAGATTACAGCGACCTAACCCTTGCACCATCGAATTTCCCTCTCCATCCTTACATCCTTATGTCCTTACATGTTCCTTATTTGTAGTTCTCTGAGGTAGTATTAAGAACATGCTTCTCCTTGTGGATGTTTTTGGAAGTTGTGTCTGGCTTACATGGTCACTGATTTTGTTTAAGATGTTATGATAGACCTGCTCTTTCTTACCATTTTTCCTCAGTTGGAGAGAAAGGTCATCATCAGTTTGCATCTGGAATGACTGGGACTTTGATGGAAATCTCTGTTAGGAAATGTGGTTGCTCTTCTCCAGTCGGGGATTTATTTTATCTAGCCAAAGAAAAAATTACAGAGGATTTGCGCTTGTCTTGGTTAAGATCTCCTGCAACTCTATATTGGGTCTATAATGAACCTTCTCTTATAATAATAAAAATTAGACTTACCATATTTATTATTAGCACTCTAGAAGTAGAGAGCATTGAAAGACTGATTTTAGAATTGTGAAGGAAGTTTGGAGTTTAGTTAATACAATTATACTTGTGTTATTTTCTTTATTTTGACAAATGTCAGATATTAGCAATAGAGGAAGGGGTATTTCCCTTCAGAATAAGGGCAATCTCTGAATCCTAGTTTTGTAAATTTTCCATAAATTTAAAATTATTCCAAAAAAGGTTTTTTAAAGCATTGCAAGGGAAAATGTTTTTTTTTTCTGTTTTTTTGTTTTTTGCAGTTTTTGGCTGGGGCTGGGTTTGAACACACTACCTCTGGTATATGGGGCGGGCACCCTACTCCTTTGAGCCACACGTGCCACCTGGGAAAATAAGTTTTAACTAGTGTCCTAAAAATAGCCAAACAATCAAATATGGAAGCAAAAATCAATATATTAAGGCAATCAAGTATCATTCATGCATTGAAGAGTTTGAGTATCACTCATGAGTGTTCACTTAGTATTACTAAATGTCAGGTAATGCCCTAACTGGGAATATACTGGTGGGCAGATAAAAATCCGATGGAGTTTAAATTTCTAATGAGGATACTGATAAAAATAAACATGAAAAATATATAGCATAGTAGAAGGTGTAAAGGAGGAAACAAAATAGGACAGGGAGATTGGAACTGTTTGGGGATTGATTTCATTGTCATGAGGAAGCTCAGGGTAGGCTTGACTGTGTTAGTATTTAATAAAGACACGAAGGGAAACAGAGGGTGAACTCCATGGATACTCGGGAAAAGAGAATTCTAGGCAAAATGAACAGCAAGTGTCAGTACCCTGAGTCAGCCTTGTATCTGGAGTGTTTAAGAAGGATCAAGGAGGCCAGCTAGGCTGAAAAAGAGTGAGAAAAAGAGAAGTCTATAGCAAAAGATGAGGTCAGGAAGATAATGGTAGAGTGAAATTCATTTAGAGTCTTGTAGGTCTTTGTAAGGAATTTGGCTTTAACACTGTATGAGATGTCCTTGATATAACACCCAAAGTATGATTCATAGAAGGGAAAATTGAGGAAATGGACTTTATAAAAATTAAGAACTTCTGCTCTTTGAAAGTCCAGTTAATAGAATAACAAGACAGGTCACAGACAGGGAGGATAGATTTGCAAATTACATGTCTGATGAAGGATTTGTATTCAGATTATATGTATAAAGAACTCTAAAATCTTAATGACAGGACAAGTCCTCAATTAAAAAAATGTAAGGCAGAAAAGCACATAAGGAGGTATTCAACATCATATTCATCAAGGAAAAGCAATATAATGTCACTTTCTATGTATGGGCTAACATATATGCTTATGAGAATGTCTAAAATGTAAAATAGACTAACCTACAAAATGCTGATGGGGATGTGGAGCAATTGGAATGCTCATATACCACTGTGGGAATATAAAGTGGGGGAACCACCTGGAACAGTTTGTCAGTTTTTTAAAAAGTTGAATGTACACCAACTTATGAAATAGCAGTTCCACTAGTAGCTATTAATATGAGAGAAATGAAAGCATGTGTCCACGCAAAGACCTGCACACAAATGTTCATAGCAGCTTATTTGCAATGCCTAAAACTGAAGAAATGCCTATTAATAGGGGAATGGGTAAACAAAGTATGTTTAGTCATATAATAGAATACTAATAAAAAGCAAACTATTGATATATGTAAAACCATGAATGAATATTAAAATAATTATACTGAACCAAAGAATATAAGAAAGAATAGGTACTGCATGTTATGGGTCGAATTGTGTCCCCTGCCAAAAGATATGTTTAAGTCCTAACCTTAAACATGACATTATTTTGGAGTAGGTTCTTTACAGATGTAATTAGTTTAAAATGATCCCTTTTGACATACACAGAAGAGCCACAAGAATTTTGAGAAAACTATACCACACAAAACATCTCCAGCTTGAACCAAAGGGGACAGAGATGGGATGAAATGGGGGAGGGCAGTCAGATTTGTGAAATTTAATAGGCAGAAAACAAGCTTATAAAGTCACTTGCCTGTAAACATCTTAATCTTCAAGAAAAGGGAGGAATGCCTCTGAGGGCAGCTCAAAAGTCAACAGCGCTGACAAGGCCTCCTTGGGCACAGAGGCCAAGGCTGCTGGAGGCACAGAGGACAGAGCATCAAGTCACAAAGATTATTTTCTTGCCCTGAAATCTACTGGAATTTGCCTGACTGGATTTGAGACATACTTAGGAGCCTCTTAATTTCTCCCTTTTGGAAAGGAAATATCTATCCTATATCTGTCTCATTATTGTAATTTGGAAGCAGCTTGTTCTCTAGTTCCACAAGTTCACAAGTGAAGAATAGCTTTGATTCAGGATAGGCCATACCCAGAATCTCAGGATACTTTATTTAGATAATTTAGACGATGTGAATTGGGACTTCTTGAGTTGATGATTCTTAAATCAGATTTTGAACTTAAAGTTGATACTGAAATGAGTTTAAGACTTTTGGATGAGATGGGGTAAATGTATTTTGCACTTTGGAAAAATAAATTTTTAGGGATCAGAGGGCAGATTTTTGTAGGTTGAGTTGTATTCCATAAAAAGATATGTTAAAATCCTAATCTTTGGTACTTGGGAATATGATCTCATTTGCAAATAAAGGGTTTGCAAATGTAATTAGGATAAAGTCATACTGGATTATCCAATGACTGTTTTCCTTATAGGGCAAGAGAAATTTATAGACGTACAAAGAATAATTCCATGTAAAGACAGAAGCAGAGATTGCAATTATACTGCCACAAGCCAATCAATGCCAGAGATTATCAGAAACCATTGGAAGATAAAAGGGTTAAGGGGGAAATCTTCCCAGAGCCTTTGGAGGTAGACTGGCCTTGTTGACACTTTGATTTCAGAATTCCACCCTTTAACATTGTTAGAGAGTAAATTTCTGTTGTTTCAAGTCACATGTCCTATGGTAACTTATTGTGGCAACCCTAGGAAACTATTAATATAATGTAGGATTCCATTTATAGAACTTTCTTAAAACTATAAAGTAATGTCTAGTGACAGAAATTAGATCAGTGACTTGCTGGAAATTTGGGATGACTTGAGGATGGGAAGAAGAGAGAAAAAATTGGGGGAAATGTAGGAAAACTTTTGAGGCAATGAATATGCTCTTACTCTTGATTATGGTGATGGTTTCATGGTGTAAACATAGTAAAGTGTAAATTTTCAATATGTGCAGCTTATTGTATGTCAATTATACCACAGTAAAGCTGTTAAAAAGTAATTTCTGGTGAGTAGAATTAAATTTGGAATGGAATTAAGTTGGGCCTGATGAAATAATTACATAGATTCTATTTCCCTTCTTTTATCAATGTTGCACTATCATTTTTTCTGAGAGGTGGGAAGGGGAAATATCACAGTTCATTAAATTCTTGGAACTTAGCTCTTAAGTGGACTTAAATGATGTAGCATTAATCTCCCTTGGGTACTATAGCCATTGTCCACTTTTGACCTTTCTTCTAACATTTTCTTTAGGTTGGGTTCTATTAGTCCTTTAGCAAGAAAGGTAATTGGAATTTCACTCAGAATTTCATTTACATTCTTTGTCTTACCTTTCCTGAGAAACATTTTCCAATGTGCCATTATGTTCTTAGGTATAATTCAGTTAGCAGAAAGTTTGTCCAAACCAATGTTTCTGTAAGGGTAACATTACTCTTCTGAGGGGCATGTGAAGCTAACTAGTTTTTATTAAGGCAAGGTAGAAAGTGGGAATAAAAGTTTATTTTTTCATCCAGGTGTGACAGTGCTGAATTACTTATATACATTCATAGTCTCTGCAAAAATTCCTGTGGGATTTGATGATTTCTGATTGGTGAAAGGGAGGCCAAAGAAGGGAATTAAAGCATTGTAGTATTTCACCACATTCTTCTTAAAATCTTTAATGACAGAAGTCTTCCCCAGCTCTTCTCTTGTTTCTTCGGCTGTGCATTTCTAGTTTCCTTTTGTTATCTTCTATCTTTGTTTGGTTTGTTGTTTTTCTTAAACATACTTTTGTACTTTCTTCTCAGACAAGCTCATCTATCTAAGTCAATGGCTTCAAGCACTACATTACCATTGCTGCTCCCAATCCCTCTGAGCCTTATGCTTTTATACCCTACTGCCTAAAGGGTATTTTCATTTGCTTTCCCTGGCTCCATGCAGTGAGATGTATCCCCTCCTCCCAGGGTCCACTTCATGACATAAACCCACACATCCTCTGTCTTTCTAGTCTCCCCCTCTTCACCAGCAGTACTCTGCAAATCTTTTACTTTACTTTATTATCTTTTGTATTCTCTCTTCCCTTCCATACCTGCCAATTCTACTGTATATCAATTATCTATAACAAATGTAGACCGCTGCCTATAATCTAATTCCCACTAGTGTATTTTAC
The DNA here is from genome assembly GCA_963573935.1 of Arctocebus calabarensis. NCBI lineage: Eukaryota > Metazoa > Chordata > Mammalia > Primates > Lorisidae > Arctocebus > Arctocebus calabarensis. The sequence goes on along the minus strand of CAUYON010064337.1, from coordinate 19,149 downwards.
AGAAATAGCTTTCCAAAATGGCATGCATTCTGCTTGAAATATTCCTCACAATGTTCCTGAAAAAGTTCAAAGTTTTTAGCATAACTCATAAGATAAAGCACTTGAACACACATCTGGCCATTTTTCTGTGTATGTTTTTGAAAATGTCATTTTATTAGGTTAAGATAATCTCTTGCTAGATTGGTAAGTGTATTTTGGTTTGTATGCTGATGTGTTTATCATGAAGGGATAATGAATTTTATTGAATTTTTTTTCCTTCATTATTGATGAGATTCTATTGTTTTCTCCTTTAATGTTAATGTGGTAAATTTAATCAGTTGGATTTTTGAAAAAGTTAAACTAACTTTACATTCCTGTGTAAAACAAACAGTGACTTGTTTATGACTTTTTTACATAATAAAGGATTTGGCTGGTAGTTTGTGATTTTGAATAAGATTTTGAATATGTGTTTTTCAGTCTACTATTAGTCTATTACTTTCATTTCTCATATTGTACTTACCCAATCGTGGTATCTAGTTAAACCAGCTCCATATTTCAACAATTGGGACTTTTTTTTATACTCTCTAGAAAAGTTTTACAAATTTGAGTAATCTATTCCTTGAAAGTTTTGTGGAACTCACCCACTAAACTTTCTGAGTCTGAAGTTTTCTTTGGCGGGGGTGAGGAGGACATGTTTTTAATTCTTTTTCAAATTATGAAATACTTATGGTTCTTCTTGAGCTAGTTTTTAAAAGTTAAAAATCGTTTTTGAAATTTGACATCTCATCTAAATTTTCTGGTTTACTGGTCTATTTCATTAATAGAATCTTTATATTAAAATTGTTGCTTTGTCTATAATTAATCTTTTTATTTGAAATATTGTTAATTTGTGCCTTCCTTTTTTCTCAACAAATATTACCAGTATTGTCTGTTTTATTAGCCTTTTTAGAGTAGCAGTATCTACAAGTGTTTTTTTTTTAGAGACACAGTCTCACTTTATTGCTCTTGGTAGAGTTCTGTGGTGTCACAGCTCATAGCACCCTCCAACTCCTGGACTTAGGCAATTTTCCTGCCTCAGCCTCCTGAGTAGCTGGGACTACAGGTACCCACCACAATGCTGGGCTATTTTTCTGTTGCAATTTGGCTGGGGCTGAGTTTGAACCCACCACCCTCAGTGTTGAGGCCAGCACCCTACCCACTAAGCCACAGGCTCCACCCATACATTTTAAAATCTTCTCTGATATTTCTCCATTTTAGATTTCATTAATGTTAGTTTTGCTATTTTTATTATGTTTTCCCACATACTTTGGCTTTGTTCTCCTTCTTTCCTTATGATCCAATTTCAATGCTTAGCTTTTTGAACTTAACTTATATATATTTATTTTTAAAGTTAACATATTTGGGCTTATTTTTGAATTTTATTTTGTAATTTCTACTTGCCCCACTTCATTTAGGGTCTTGTTTTTCTCTTCTCTTGTTTTCCTTTGGAATTGTTTCTTCTTTCCATTCTATTTTCCTTCTATAGGTTTGCAATTTATACATTATATTTCTATACTTTAGTGAGTTACATAGAAACGACTATCCACTCAACTTAAAAAGCATAAAAGTGTAAGACAAAATTAGAAATGAAAAATTGAACTTGACTTATTGATTCACTTACAACTAAAGAACAGTGGAAACGACTTTATGGCAAGAAATGGATAGCAATACAATGGAAAATAGGCCTTTGCCAGAATCCCATGATGGGGATGGAGCACTGAAAAGTTTCCCACTTTTAATTGTACTCTTTGTCTCTTGTTTTTCTTTACCATCGCTTCTAGCTCTATATTTCTTCAGTTGATCACCACCAGTTTCCACAGGTCTCAGCGGAAGCTGCTCGCAGGTCAGGACCCCCAACGGTCTAGGCTTAAAAACAGAGTGAGGAAGAAAAATGTTAATAATATAAAGTCAAATAAATAAATAAATAAAATCTAAAGTCAAAAAAATATAATGGAAAATATTCTAGAAAAACATAATTTACCAGATATAAGTTAATATATGTCTACTTTACTTATACACTAAAAATTAAGTGGTAATTAGAATCTATGTATTGAAATATCAATAGGCTTAGATGATTTTATGGAAGTTCCAAGATCTCTGCTATGAACACATTATTCTTGAGAAGGGAACATAGGAAAAGTTTTCTAATACATTTTATTATGTTAATATAAACTTAGTATAAAAAGTTAAGTACAGTTAAAGAAAGGAAAACTATAGGGGAATTTAAGTTGTAATCATGATGTTAATAGCTTTAAGTGAGTATACACACAAAGCAGCAATGTATAAACAATGTAATATAATATGACTAAGATTTAACCCAGGAATATAAGAAGAGATTAAATAGTAGCAGAAAAAAAATTTTTTATAAAATCAGTACTAATAGTAGCATAAAAAGACTTTTATAAAATCAACACTTCATGATCAAAAAATTCATGGTATGTTAGGAATGGAAAAGAATTTCTTTATCTGATAAAAGACACCATCATTAATCTATAGGAAACTTATATAATGAGGTTGAATATAAGCATTTTCATTAACATCAAGAAACAGATAATTATCTCTGATATTCCTTGTACTTTATATTTACTAAAGTTTTTAGAAACCAGTCCTTTGGATCTTCATTCATTTTCAAGTGAATTAGACTGGATTTGTCCTATAATAGTTTCTTCAAAAAAGACTCATGTGCATAAATAATAATCCCTGTTCCCTCAAGAGCTCAGATGTTTTGTCTGAAGACTTTATAATTGGTTACATAGCACTTGAATGGATGTAAGATTCTTGGTTTATACTTTTTTGGTATGTTTTTTTTTCCCTCAAGTACCATCTAGGTATTACTATGTTGTTTCTTGTATTGTCTACTACAGTGTTAAAGCAATCTTAGTTTCTATAGAAATGCTTTTGCTTTTTTTTTTTTTTTCTGTTTTGGCCCAGATTTCTAAAAGGATTCTCTCTTTATCTTCGAATTGCAATTATTTTTACTAGTATGTTTTGTTACTGAGCCTATTCTGGATCCATTTTTTTCTGTAAACCAAGTAGTATTTTAATTCTTTTCTAGGGGGATTACTCTCTAGAGTTATATTTTTTAAGCTTTTGTTCTGTTTGATTTTTATTATATTAAGACTTCAGCTATCTTCATATTGGATTTCCTTTTTTATCACCTCTCTCTCTAATTTTAAAATATCTTTTATTTGTTTCTTTCTGCTCAATCTTATTTTGTCTTTTCTTGCTTTCTTGCTTACAGGGCTTTCCTCGGTGCAATCTTTGCTACTTAGTCTTTATTTCTGAAATGCTTTGGTGTTTTTTTATTTCCAAAAAAGTTCTGGCATCTCTCATTCTGTATCCTCTAGTTGTCTGGTTATTATCAACTGAGATTTCCTAGTAAAAGAAGAAATTCCACCTGTAGACTGCACTGCCATCTCTCACTCCAGGGATTCCAACTCATATGCCTGCTGGGCAGATTTCAGACTTGCCATCCCCATAATCACATAAGCCAGTTCTACAAGATTCTCTCCTCCCTCCCTTCTCCCTCCTTTCCTTCTATTGACTCTGTTTCTCTGGTAGAATCCTCACTGATACACTTAGACTTTGCCTTCTATGATCTTGACAGTTTTGAGGGGTAAGGGTCAGCTATTACACAGACTCTCTGATAATTGGTTTTTTTCTGACATTTAGTATTGAACTAGGGCTTTTTGAGAGGAAGATCCCTGAAGGGAAAGCCATTTTCAACATCTACTATAATCCCTTTTATCCATGGGGGATGTGTTTCAAGACTCCCCAGTGTATGCCTGAAATTGTAGATAGTACTGAACTCTATATATACATTGATTTTTTTTCTTACTTTATGGTAAGGTTTAATTTACAGATTAGTAAAAGTAATAATAAAATAGAATAATTATAACAACATACTATTTGAAATTTTAAAAATGGATTTTCTCTTACTGTAGATCTTAGCAATCTCAGTACACAATTTTTTTTTCCTTGTTGAGAATGCTTATCCACTTAAAGGAAGCATGGCTTCTCTTTATTATATCCAGATTGCCAGCATCTTCTGCACTTAGGGGACATTGTTATATAAAATAGAGTGACATGGACACAAGCACTGTGAAACCATGTCTGCTGATCTGGTAACCAAGTCTATCACTGAGTGACTGACCGGCAGGTAGTGTAGACAGCAGGGAGATGCTCGACAGTGGGATGACTCATGTCCTTGGTAGGTTGGAGTAGGATAGCACAAGACTTTTCATACTAAGAATGGTATGCAATTTAAAACCTATGGATTCAGTATTGGAGTTTTTCATTTAAAAAAACCATTTTGGACCATGGTTGACCCTGGATAACTGAAAACACAGAAAGTAAAACCACATATAAGGAGAAGTGCTGTACTATCAAGAGTATATCTTAATTGTTAGGACAGTAAATTTTAAGTTACATGTATTTTACTACACTAAAACATTTTTTAAAAGTTTAAGCTATCAATACGCTACATGACTTATTATTTATGATGTTAATGTTGATCACCTGGCTAGGGTAATCCTTGTCAGTTTTCTCCACTGTGTGGTCACTTTTCTATACTACTTTTTGAAAGAAAGTCTTCAAATAAAGCCTACACTTTAGGGCTAGTGAATTATTTTTCACCTCTGTGAGTGGAAAATATTAGCTTAAATTATTTGGAATTCTTCTGCATGGGATATTTATTTGTTCAGTCATTTATTTTTTATCAGGATGGAGTCACGTGTATTTATATTCTATTGCTCAAATTGTTCTAAATTTGCCGTTGAGAACTCTTTCAGTTGGCTATAACATCTTTTCAATACATCCACATCATTTTGTTTTTGAGTATAGTATTTCCTCAATTTCTCACTCTATGAGATACTATAGTAGAACCTCTATAAGTTGATCACCCAAGGGACTATAACAAACTGTTCAACATATGGAGGTGGTTAAGACAAGGAACTAGGCCCATTGTATTGATGCTTATTTGTGGTGCATGTCTGGTTTATGAAAATTAGGTCAACTTAAGGAGTAAGAAGTCAGTGTAGAGGGGTCGTCAACTACGGAGGTTCTACTTAGTTCATCTTGTATGTTCTCTGCCCCAAACCTAGCATCAATCCTTCTTCTAAGAAGCCCTGGTATCTTATATTGGAGAATGGCATTAGAACCTAATAAGAGGTCACTGGCTGTCTTGTTGCTACTGGGATATCTTTGCTTCTAGTTTCTCTCAGGAGACAGAGCTGGGGAATACATGTTTGCATGCTAATCCAGGTACACAGATACATCTATAATCATTTATGTGTCCATAAGCATCTTTGTTAAGCAAAACATAAGTTCCTACAGATATCTCTAACTCTAATCCATTAATACATGGACAAATCTAGTCTCCTTTCCTTTTTTATTTGTAACCTCCAGCTTCAACAATAAATAGACATCTGGCTCCCACCATCTGCCATCCACTTAATTGTTCAAGTTTATTATATAAGTAACGCAATGTCAGAATTGTTAAGCCATATCCCATGAGAAACTTGAGTACTATGTTTATGTACTATTTCTTCTGTTTTAGCCTTGTAGTTTTAAGTAATTTCCAAAGTCACTTAGGTTGACATGTATCCCCTACCCCATGAGATTGTTTAACACATTTGTAGCATAGTTAAATTGTCTCTTCACATTCTGCATTCCATCTTCATATCTCCTACCTTCTAATTTTCTATTTTTTTAAATTTTCAACTAGTAAAGTTCACTCTTTGTACTATAAAATTCTGTGGGTTTTGAAAAAGGCATAGTGTTGTGTCTGCAATTCTGCTCTCATCTAGAGCAGTGATTCTCAAACTTTCTAGTGCCACGACCCTTTAATACAGTTCCTCATGTTGTGGTGACCCCCAACAATAAAATTATTTTTGTTGCTACAGTGGTTGATAACCACTGATATAGAGTATATTCACCATGCTAAAAATTCCCCATGCTGTACTGTTCTACCCTCCCTTGGCCTTGATCCTGTGGCTACTACTGATCTTTTTACTTCTGCTATACTTTTGTCTTTTCCAGAATATTATGTATTTGGAATCATATAGTATGTTATCTTTTTATGGGCTTCTTTCATAGCAATATGCATTTAAGATTCATTCATGCCTTGTATGAATTAATAACTCATTAATCTTGGTCTTTAAATAATATTTCATAGTATTACTATATGACGGTTTGTTTCTAAATTCACTTATTGGAATATATCTAAATTGCTAACAATTTCTAGTGGTTATAAATAAAGTTTCTACAAATAATTATGCTATGGGAAATAAAATTTTAAAAATGATACAAGCATCAGAAAGGAAAAAGTAAAGCTGTTATTACTCACAAATCAAATAATGCTATACATAGAGAATTCAAAGAATCTATAAACAATTAGGATTGATAAGTACATTTTATAAGGCAGTTAGATTAATGTCAATATGCAAAAATCAAATTTACTTTTACATGCTAGCATCAAATGCTAGAAAATGAAATTTATAAATCTGAAAAATTAAATATCTAAAAATAATTCTATAATAATAAAAGTTGTGTAAGAGTTCTGCATTGAAAACTACAAAGCACTGTTGAAAGAAATAAGACTTAAATAAACACACAACCATTCTCTGTTCACAGATTAGGTTATTCAATATTGCTGACATTTTAATTTTATACAAATTGACCTATAGGTTCGATGCAATCTTCATTGAAATTCTATCTTCCATTTTGGTGGAAATTTATAAGTTGGTATTATCATTTATATGAAAACACAAGGGACTTCAAATAGCCAAGAACATTTTAAAGATAAAGCGAGAGGACTCAAACTATGAAGTATTAAGACTTACTACATACAGCTACAGTACTTAGAGAGTGTGATATTGATGCAAAGATTAAAAAAAAATTACTAATGGAAAAAGTAGTCTAGAAATCATAGTATCTAAATGGTTTACTGATTCACAATGAAGGGATTTCTATAATTCAGTGAGGCATAAGATGGTATTTTCAATAAGCTGTACTGGGTGAGCTCAACATGCATGACCAAAAATGAACCTTGATTCTTCCTGTCACACACACAGAAATTATTCAAAATGGCAGTGGCTTAGACATCCAATTGTGGTAGGTAAAACAATAAACTTTAGAGGATATCATGGGAGAAATTTTTATTTACCTTGAGACAGGCAAATATTTCTTAACACAAAAAAGCAAACTGATAAAAGATTGGTATCTTTGACTATTTGAAATTAAAACTTTCATACACTGAATGATACCATTAAGAGATTTTTTTTTTTTTTGAGACAGAGCCTCAAGCTGTCACCCTAGATAGAGTGCTGTGGCATCACAGCTCATAGCAACCTCCAATTCCTGGGCTCAAGCAAGTCTCCTGCCTCCACCTCCCAAGTAGCTGGGACTACAGGCACCTGCCACGACACCCGGCCATATTTTGGTTGCAGCCGTTATTGTTGTTTGGCAGGCCCGGGCTGGATTCGAACCCACCAGCTCAGGTGTACATGGCTGGTGCCTTCGCCGCTTGAGCCACAGGCGCCGAGCCAATGAATGATACCATTAAGAGAATTAAAGGCAACTTACATGATAGAAGAAAATATTTTCAGAATGTGAATCCAACAAAGAATTCTTATATCCAGAATTTATAAAGAACTTCTACAAGTCAACAAGGACAAAAGAGATAACCCATTGCAATAAAAAAGATAGCAGGAGCTTCACAGAAGCGGGTGTCTAAATGCCAAGAAATGTATAAAAAGTTCATCAAATTCATCAACCATTAGGGGAATAAAAATCAAAAACAGAATGAGATATCACTATACAACCAAATTTGTTTAAATAAAAAAGACAGAAAACTCTGTTAACTAGGATGTGGAACTACTAGAATTTTCCTATACTGTAGATGAGAATATAGAGCAGCGTGAGCACTTTGTCAAATTGGTTCACTAGAACTGACACATGCAATTACATGAGGGCAAGTTTGTTTGGTAAAATTCTGACTGTGGTTATTTTATGCCCTTGTACTGATTGAACTCAATGGAATCCATACTACACAGATAAAATTTAACTTGTTTTTTTAGCACCATTCTAATAACTCAGAACTTGCTTTTATAAATATTTTCAAATTATAATCAAAATTACATAATCTCTCCAAACTACGGTTCCTATATTTATAATTGGAAGATGATGACTATTTCATATAGTTATTGTAAGGATCAAATGGAGAATCCAGTAAAGCATTTTGCGTAGTACAGTGTTTGGGACATTAAACACTAATGTCCCAATTAATTAAATGTTAATTAAAAATTTTTTTTCTTTTTAGAGATGGGGTTTCACTATGTTGTTCAGTCTGGTCTTGATCTTCTGGCTTTAAGCAATTCTTCCACCTTGGCCTACCAAAGTGTTAAGATTATAAGTGTTAGCCACGATGCCCAGGCTGACACATAATAAATATTTTGAATGAATTTTGAGGGATCCCCATAAAGGTAAAAGTGACATTTCTTAGGGAATTTAGAGTTCTGCTTGTACAGAGTAATTGACATACCTAGTTGGTAGAACTGCCCACTGGCATTAGGCACATTTTTGAGCTGTTTAGTCTAGTTGTGGTGATGAATTTGTGCTGTGCTGCCATGATCTTCTCAAATTCCTAGTTTCAATTATCACTATCCTTTTGTAAAATTACTGGCCAGTGTTAGGGGGGAATCCAGAGTGTGTGGTCATGAGCAAATCAGCCTCTTCAAGTGCAAAATTAAATCTCTTCACTTTTTCTTAGCATCATGATTTAACCAATGAGCCAACCAGCCACAGGGAATTTGACAATAACCATGTAATTGGTATGAAATGCTCCACTAACTCAGAAGACCAGTTTAGTCACATCTCTTTAATTTTTCAATTAATCACTTCAGTACCCAACTTCCTTATTTATCAGGAAACCTTGAAACTCCCTCTTGGGGTTTCCCCTTGCCCTTAATTTGTACAAGAAAATCAGCACTCACACAGACTCAAAGCAGTTTATAGTTTTGCATCAACAAGAAAGAATCCTGTGGCCTTACCACTGTGTGTTATGTGCCCATGACATCATTGCCACATGTTTTGCCTTTTGAGTTTAGTCCTGCTCTGTCAGAGAATTAGTACAGAATCACTGATGTCATGAAGCCTAGATGATCCAGATTCCTGTAGACCCCGAGGGTGGTTCTTTTAGGGTAGGCAATCTGTTAGTGCTAAGCTTGGCTAAGAGTGCCTCAAATTATCTGCTTTTTAGTATCCATATGTTTCACCTCCATTATAAGCTTTTTCCTGTGGTTCCAGGTAATTCTGGAACAGCAGAGACAGGATCAGTTATGGTATGTTTGTTACTCTGCAGATACCAAACCACTGTCCTCTTTTCCTACCTAGGGATCAACTCTAATTCTAGAATTTCTAGAATATCTCTTTTTTCAAACTATAGTACTCTTGTTCAGCCTTCTAAAAATCACTCACTTCCATGTCTGTAGGAATACATCTCTATATGTCTTGTATTCAACCTCCAACAGCCATGGAACTCAACAAGGAGAAATGTCTTTCCTCCTTACTCTATTTAATACTCTAAGGTTTGCCTTCATATGTTTATTTTCTGCTCTTGAATCTATTTCTTCTCAAGGGAACAGACAGAGAAAATAGTCTTTTCCTTCCAGGTAAACCACATTATCCACTTAGTAGATCATTTGTTTGTTCCCGGCATGGTACACGTACAATATAATTCTCTGTTACTAGTCCATTTTTATCTGGGATTTTTGGTTTAAATTACACTGTATATGGGATAATATCAATATTACAGTTAGGTTGAGCACTACCTGGTTTAAAATAGTGACTTTTAAAGAGTGGTTCACAAATTGGGGTCATTTGTATTGCCTTTGGAATAATATCAATATTAATGTTTTAGAAATATGAATCCCAGATCTATAGAATCAGAAAGTTTGAGAGTGGATTCCAACAAACTGTTTCAACAAGTTCTATGAGAGATTATGATTAAAACTAAAGTTTGGGAACCACTGATCTAGTCAGCAGCATACTTTATAATTTTTTTTTTTCTCCAGTGGAACATGAAGAGCTTACTTCCATATTGTGCTGTAGTCTTCTGATGTTAGCAATTCTTCAAACGTGAACGCACACACAAGTCTCCTCTAGAATAAGCCATAGTTTGTAAAAACTGATATAAACAGGATTTTCATGAGGCTTTTGTTATCTGCACCTATTGGTGCTTTTGAGTTAGAGGTTCTTATAATGCCATATCTGAAATATATAGGTGGCATGTGGGAGACTCAGGAAATTCATTCCCATGTTGTTTGTTAGATTGAGACATTGTCATCCTGCTTGCTTGTTTTGTTATGTATGTCTGGGGTTTCTTTTTGTTGTTGTAATTGGGCAGATCTAGGAGAATGGAGCTGCTCCATCTTGACAGAGCTGGAAGCCCTTTGATGCTCTTTATAACCAGATCACCATAAACTTCTGGTAGTGTTTTAGTCTTTTTTTAGTTATATTCTTTTGTTAAGAAAAAAATTGTGGGATTAGACATGGATATTTTGATCCACGTTGAGATAATATGAATTCAGATATAGGAAGCAGTATTATTGGGTAACAAAAATGATACTTAAAAAAAATTGTTTCTTCTACTTTATGAACTATTGTCAAAGAATGCATTGCCCTTGTGGAAATGTATCATGAGAGCAGAACAAGGAAGTCATCAAAATGAAATAGTGACAGTAATAGCATTTTATTTCATCTAAACGACAAACTCATGGCTAGGCTACACACCTTATGTAGCTATCTATCCAATGCAAAAATAGGATATTGAAATTTTCAAAATTCTGGGAATCACCATCACCTCTTTCACCATTTTTAGGAATAAGAAAGAACTTGGTTAGTACTTTTATACTCCTAGGTCTTGGTGTCTACCTGAGTTGCATACTTAGCATTGAATTCAAGGAAGAGATTTACCTGGAACTGATCAGCACTGAGAAGAAACGTATGTCAGAGGCGAGTCAGTTAGTGCTTTGTAGTTTCATAAGCAATTATTTAAATTCATAAAATAATTTTTTTCAGAAAATTATATCTGATAGTATAAATCATATTCATTTTTATAGTGCTTGTGAATAAGTCTCTTGTTCATCACTCATCAACCATGTTTTTGTTTATTTCCTAAATACTAATTTATTTTTATTACTCGTATGACTTGAATTAACCAACTGGGTTGTGGGTTTATATCATTTCTGTTGCAAATAATGTACTTAATACTTACCGTTCTTACAACTTGTATAAGCTCTGTCCTTCCTAATAGCTTGTTGACTTCATGTCTTTCTGCTGTCATTTATCAGAAGGTAAAGCATGCTTAAAAGAACACATCTAAGTACATAGATAAGAGTAAATGTTCTAAAATGCTATCTGTAATAGAATGTCCTGAATTCAAAAGAGGTAACTTAATTTAATTAGAATTAATTTCTTTTTCTTGCTCTTTAATATCAATATATTATTATAGACCTATGGAATAAACAGTTATAAACATCATTATATTTAACCATAAAAAATTACTAATTATCTATATGTAATTCTCAAGAATCTATTTCTATGTTCATTTCTCACATTTTTAGGGCACTGTGAAGTATCTATAATATTAAAATTTGACAGATATACGTTTGTATTTATTTACAACTTAAATAAACCTAATGTGCAAATTTTCATTTTATAAAGGTATTTTATAACATAAATTGGTTTAATTTTAGACTTGACAAATGTAGTGCCTTTAAGTGAAGGAGTAACAGATATGATTAATAACCAATTATTAAGTCTTTTTTTTTTAACACAGAGTCTCAACCTGTCACCCTGGGTAGAGTGCCATGGTGTCATATCTTATAGCAACCTCCGACTCTTGGGCTCAAGTGATCCTCTGCCTCAGTTTTTCTATTTTTAGTAGGGATGGGGTCTTGCTCTTGCTTAGGCTGGTCTTGAACTTGTGAGGTCAAGTAATCCACCCGCCTTGGCCTCCCAGAGTGCTAGGATTACAGGTGTGAGCCACTGTGCACCTGGCCAACAATTATTAAGTCTTGATAAAGCCTTTTTGGTATTCTAGTCAGTGGTCTCCAACAACATGTAATGATTTGCTAGAAGGAATAATAAACTCAGAAAAGCTGCTAGACTGTTTTGCAATCATTTTTTATTGCGGTGAAAGGATGCTGATTAAAATAAGCAACATAAAAAGGCAATAGGGCAATCCAGAAGCTACCAAAAACAATCTTTCAATTAGTTTTTCCTTCCCAGTGAAGTCATAGGAACACTAATTTTTCAGTGATGATGAGTGAGAATTGCCAGCCACAGAACCCACCTGAGCTTTGGTATCCAGGGGTTTTGCTGGGGTTCAGTCCCATAGGCACGGCTGACTGCCCACATGGCTGATTTTAGTCTCCAGCCCCTTCAGAAGTCCATCTAGCCCTCTTTCTATCACCCTGTGTAAATAGGTACTTGGGGGAAACCAGCTCCAGCAAGATGTAACTATTGCTGAAAGTAATAACTATTTAAATTCATTTGGACTCATAGCTTCTTTATCAGCTGAGTTTGTGAAAATATCACATGCCAGCCTTATAGCTGCCACCATGATGCTGTTTAGGTGCTGCTCAATGATGGCACGTTTCACAAGTATTGTAACATGAAACAAACTAAGAGTGAACTTAAAAATCAAAAACAAAACAAAGACTTTTTTCTGTATCTTTAGCTCCTATTATAGTGCCTGGCAGATTTTGGACCCTAAAATATATTTGTCGAAAAGATAAATGAAAGAACACATCATTGAATTAATAAATAAATATAGAATTTTCTAATTCATTTTTGCCTCCAAACTGTTGTGAATTGGGTAGCATGTTAAATATGTTGATTATAACTAAAAAGAAGAGGAAACTTAAAAATTTAGTTCCATTCATTTATCCATTCTTTTAAAAATATTTCTTAAAAGCCTCTATGTTGATCATTTACTAGGAATTAAAAAGCAAATGCTTACTATGTATGGTATGCAATATATAGAATGTATACTACACCTTTCTTGACATATGGATAGAAATATATGTAATAAAAGACTTGTCGCTCAAAAAAAAAAATAAAAATAAAATGCAAATAAGAACCAGTCATCTTTTAAGAAAGCCTACTAGAAAATTTACAAATATAATATAATGTTATAATTGTTAAAAATGAAGGAATATGCAAATGTTAGGTAATACAAAGGTTATACATGACTGCCTTATTTGCCTGTGAACTTTGGGAGGCCTGCCAAAGGAGGTGATGTTTTCACCTGACCTGAATTAAAAGTAAAAGTTTTTCAGGGTGTGTGTGTTGGCAAGAGGAAGCTAAGGGGTGAGACATTTCAGGATATTCGTAGAAATGGGCCATAGGGTTGTATCATTTAATTTTAAATGAAAAACTAAATCATCTCTAGTATATTTAAACTATGACAACATCAATAATAATAACAAAACTATGGTAAGGGTTGACTTAAAATCTGCAACTTTCAAAAAAATTGTCCTTGAAATTTTTGGTAATCTACTTTTTAAAATAAACCATTGAAGAGGCCTGTTTCTGAGATTTGTGTTTGACAGCTAATATTTCAAACACTAGGGTGTGTTAATAGCATTCCAAATGTCACTTTTTGCCTCTTGAGAATTTCTGTAAGGGACTCCAGCTTCATTGGAAAGAATTCAGAGTTAACGAACAGCCAGTCAAGTGAAATATGTTCTAAGTCAAAGGCAGACAGTTTTGTAAAACCAAAATGGATGAGTAGCTGTAAGCTAAAGATTAATTCCTGTAATTCCACCAAGATCATTAAATTTGGCTCTTTGGGCTATTGTTGTCTAAAACACTGTGTTAAGTCAGACTTTATAACTCCAAAAGGAAATCTTTGAAATTGAAGACCCTGGAGATAAGAAATTTTACTGTAGTAAAGCTCTGGATGGGGCTTGGATTCTGTATGAATGCCATTTTTCATAACATTTTTCAAGGGCTCAGTAATGTTATTCTATCTACCATTTAACTGTGATTTTTTGCAAAGATTTTAAGCCTACTGATTTAAAAAAAAAATATGAGTTTAACACAATAGTTATGCTGCCTTCTGGCATCCTGACCTTTGGAAAACATGTCATTTCATTATGTTTCAGATATGTAAGTGATGTGCTCTTTTATACCTTTTGCTCAAGAGAGAACTTGTAATGAAGACAAAAGCCAGCTAGGGCTCAGGCCCTTTGAATCTTTGACATTCCCTTTTCCAGGTAAACTATATCTGTCATCAGAGGGAATATTTTCTAGTTGCTGGCCCCTAATACAATTATGTATGCTACCACATAGTGGGGCAAAAATAAACCACTTAGGGTACACGAAAAGATAATTCAGATCCTGATTAATTTTGTTCCTTTCCTGTTGCTCCCTGAAATGTCTCTTGACAAATGCAATTCACACTGGTCTCCTTCGTCTTAGACTCAGCCAAGACTCATATTATCTGGACAGTAAGTTTTTTTTTTTTTTTTTTTTTGAGACAGAGCCTCAAGCTATCACCCTGGATAGAGTGCTATGGCCTCACAGCTCACAGCAACCTCCAATTCCTGGGCTCAAGCGAGTCTCTTGCCTCCACCTCCCAAGTAGATGGGACTACAGGCACCTGCCACAACACCCGGCCATTTTTGGGGGGTTGTAGCCGTCATTGTTGTTTGGTGGGCCCAGGCTGGATTTGAACCCGCCATCTCAGATGTACGTGGCTGGTGCCTTAGCCCGTTGAGCCACAGGCACCAAGCCTGAACAGTAAGTTTTGGCATTTAATTATATACCATACTGTGTGTCTTGTCTCTATAACTAAGTTGTAAGCCTTGTGAGGGAGAAGACTCTGCTTTTTACCTCTTGGTATCCTATCTGAACCTTAATATAGATATCAACATATAATAGGTATTCCATAACATTTTATTTGATTAAGTATAAGTGAAGCAAGTTGAGCTGGGTTATTATCATCTGCAGGAATGCACAGGGGCAGCAGCACTGTGGAAGTATCTAGAGGATACTGAAAATTGGCCATGCCTATTGAACCATATGAATTTCCTTTTCACTTCTTCCTCCATCACTTCCTTTCTCTTCCTGGGTAGTTATACGCTGTGCTTTGTTTTTTTATTTATCTTACTGGCTAAACCAGGGACATATGCTGGGTCAGGGGGAAATGTTTTCTTTTTCTTCAGATAAACTCAAAAGTGATGAAAAGTATATAATATAACCTTACCAGTTATTTAGGTTATACTGGGCAAATCAGATGTATTTTAGAATGGCACATAAGGAGGGCTAAATGAGTAAAACATCGCTGATAAGAATGAACATTGTGCCTAAAGTGTCATAAGTGTGAAGCCTACTTGTAAATCCTGGGGCAGAAATAAAGAGAGCTTATGTTAGAAATGAGAATAGATAATTCATCTATATTTAGATAGATAAAGGTCTGGGTTGACCTTTTGTTAGTTTAATCAGGAAGAGAAGAGAAAGGACTCAAATATCCTCAACCAGAAATAAAAAAACATATATTACAACTGATGTCACAGAGATACAAAATATCATCTGTGAATACTATGAAAATTTGTACACACATAAACTCAAAAATGTAGTGGAAATGGAGAAATTCCTGGAAACACACAAAGCCCCACTACTCAATCAGGAAGAAATAGAACTCCTGAATAGACTAGTAAAGCACAAGATTTTAACAATAATAAAAAAGTTTCCAACAAAAAAAAGCCCAAGATCAGATGCAATCACAGCTGAATTTTACCAGGTCTACAAAGAAGAGATACTACCAGTGTTGAAGACATTATTACATAATGTTAAGAAGAAAGGAATCCTCCCAACGTATTATATGAAGCCAGTATCACCTTGATACCAAAGCCAAGAAAAAACAATTAAAAAAGGTAAAGACCAATATCCCTTCTGAATATAGATGCAAAAATCCTTAATAAAATACTAGGAAGCAGAATTCAACAATACATCAAAAAAAATAATTCACCATGACCAAATGGGCTTCATCCCAAGGATGCAAATATGGCTTAACATACATAAATCAATAAATGTGATTCCCCACATAAATAGAAGCAAAAACAAAGACCATATGATAAACTCAATAGATGCAGAAAGAGCATTCAACAAAATTCAGCACACTTTCATGATAAAAATCCAAAATGAATTAAGCAGAGAAGGAACATATCTCAAATTTAGAAAAGCCACATACACTAAACCCACAAACAACATTGTACTGAATTAGGCAAAGTTGAAAGCATTCTAAGAACTAGAATGAGACTCAGGTAGCCACAGTCATCACTTCCATTCAACAAAGTACTTAGAAGTGTGAAGCCTACTTGTAAATCCTAGGGCAGAACAATCAGGTAAGAGAAAGAAAGAAAGGGCATCCAAATCAGGAAAGAGGATGTCAACTTACCACTTTTTGCTAATAATATGATCTTGTAGAGAAAAGCCCAAAGACTCTACACAGAGATACCTAGAATTGATAAATTCAGCAAAGTCTCAAGTTATAAAATCAATGTACACAAATTAGTACCATTCCTGTTATAACAATACTATCAAACTGTGGGGCAATTCAAAAGCTCAATATCATTCACAATATCCACAAAGAAAATTGTAAACCTAGGAATATACTTAGTCAAGGAAGTAAAAGATCTTTACAAAAAGAACTACAAAGCACTGAGGAAGGAAATCTTAAGATGACACAAACAAAAGGAAAAACATATTATGCTCATGGACACTGGTAGCATCAACATTGTTAGAGTGTCCATATTACCCAACGTGACTTACAGATACAATGCAATTCCCATAAATTACTAATGTCATATTTCATAGGTCTAGAAAAATAATTCTAATTAATTTGGAACCAGGAAAAAAAAGCTTGAAAAGTGAAAGCAATCTTAAGCAAAAAAAGAAAAAAAAAAATCTAGAGGCACCACATTACCTGACTTCAAACTATATTATGAGAATATAAATACCACCGTAGTATTGGCACAAAAATAGAGACACAGGATCCATATCTCTCACCCCTCATAAAAATTAAATCAAAATAGATAAAAGATTTAAATGTAAGGCATGAAACCTTAAAATGTTAGAAGAAAATGTTAGAAGAAAAAAACTCTTCCAGATATTGGTCTGGGCAAAGAACTTAGAAGTTCCCAATGTCAACTATAGAAACAACAAAAATTTGTAAATGGACAAGATTAAATTAAAAAGCCTTCTGCACAGCTAAGGAAATAATCAACAGAACAAATAGACAACCTACAGAATGGGTTATCAATGGGCTTACAAAAATATTTGTAAGCTTTATATCCAGTAAAGGGCTAATAACCAGAATTGCAAAGGAACTCAAGCAAATTAGCAAGACAAAATCAACCACATTAAAAAGTGGGCAAAAGACACAGAAGCTTTTCGAAAGAAGGTGGGTAAATGGCCAATGAACATGGGAACTCCAGCACTAATTATCAAAAAATGCAAATTAAAACCACAATGAGGGGGAGGAGCCAAGATGGCAATCTGTAGCCAGCTTTCTGTAGAGGTTCCCATCCAGAAGGAGAGTTAAAGGACAGAAACTCAGCAAGAAAGCTGATGGTTTGGATCTGAGCCAAAAGAACAGGTCAAAGAGCACACATCAAACCTGCTGGGGTGACCTGAGACCCCGAGGACACAAACAAAAAGGTACAGAGCACATCACCAAGCGGACGGGAGTACCCTTGCCCATAAGAGAGGTTTGCAGTATACTCCATACCTCCATACAAACAAGCGAGCAGACTTTGGATGTCCTCCCACTCTACCCCACAGGAGAGACCCTCTAAAAACCAGACCTCCTTCCCCCACTAGGGTGCTGCGGCATTCTCCAGCCAGGCATAAAACTGTATATACTCTCTACCTGCAAGTTGGTGTTCCTGGTGTTCCCCTCCACTCTCACTCCGAGGTCTGGAGGCCTGTTCCTCACAGAGTCCAGATTCTTGGAGATGAGATGTGCTTGTTTTCTGGCTCGGGAATGGTGAGAGGAGAGTGAGCCAAGGGGAGACCTGGCTGGTGGGAAGTTCTCCTGAGGCACAAAACACGACCAGCTCTGGGAACAATAGCTGGAAAGCTCCACTTCTGGGGATGTTTTGAGGAGACACTCCCAGTCTTCTGGGTAGCCAGGGGAAGTGGGCGGCTTCTCCAGTGCTGGCAGAGCGGACCTGCAACCAAGGCATGTGAAGGATTTGCCTGAGGTGGTACCTGCCCGGACACAGTGCAGGGATTAGAATACTCACAGAGGGGCTGCTTTGCTTAACCTGGCCCTCAGGGGATGAAAGCTGAGACAAAGGGCAGGAACTCGCAGACTGAGTAAAACCCATTTGCAGCCCCAGTCTAATCAGGGAAAATAGCCTTGACAGAAATAAATTCTGCAAACTTGTTCTCTTCCAGCAGCAACATCAATCAGGGACAGGGCTGGAACTGAGTGAATCGCCCCAGCCCCTGTCAAGTACCCAGGTTGTCAGGCCTCACCTCCCCCTGCCACACAGTGACAGGGAGTAGCGAACTGGTTGTGGAGCCACAGACCTCACTGCGCCCCAGGCAGGCACAAACATCTGGAGCATCTGCTCATTAGAGGAAACTGGATCACAACTATTACCACTGACTGGGTGTGACAGAGGGGCAAGGTAGGGAGGGAGGCATTAACCTTCTCAGACTAATTCACTTGCTGGGGGGGTGCCCTCCTGAGCTCACAGAGCATCGAAGTGAATTATACAAGAGCTTCCAGCAGATCCCTGCTATCTAGTTGCCAGAGACTTTATTAATTCTTCCATTTGAGATCAGTGCTGGCTATGACAATTGTTTGGGACCTCTTCAACTGAGCTAATCACCTGAGGACGTTCCAAAGTGGTATCCTGGGTGTGTGGTAGTGGGAAAGTTTGATTTGGCTTTTTCAATTGTTGCCTCTGGGGGGTGCGGTGACTTAACTCTGGTATTCCTTCACAGCTCAGATTTCAATCCAGAGTAACAGATTCTCTAGGGTAAGACAAAGACCAGCTGAAAATAAGACAGAGCCACTTAACCACACCACACCAAGAAGGTCCCCAGTTT
>CAUYON010064336.1:0-22857 GCA_963573935.1 Arctocebus calabarensis | reverse complement strand
CTCACAGCAACCTCCAACTCCTGGGCTCAAGCGATTCTCCTGCCTCCACCTCCGAAGTGGCTGGGACCACAGGTGCCCACCACAATGCCTGGCTATTTTTTGGCTGTGGTGGTCATTGTTGTTTGGCAGGCTCAGGCTGGATTCGAACCCACCAGCTTAGGTGTATGTGGTTGGCGCCTTAGCCGCTCGAGCGACAGGCACCAAGCCTAATCTCTAATTCTTATGAAATCAACTTCATCCTCAAGATGGGATGTAACTACGCAAAGTTGATTTTCTATTCTTTTCTTCACTTGGAGCATTCTTCTAGGGATTAGATGGTTTCAACCTTAGATTCCAGAAAAACACATAGGCACAAAATATGATTAGTGTTGGAGGACAATTCAGGGATAGAGTTTTTGAATGAATGGGTTGAATAGTTGAAATATTTTCAAGGGACTTTACCAGATACAGAGGTGAACAAGAGACAATGCCTCTTCTGTTCAGAAGAGAAGAGTCAGACGACAAGCAAACAAATAAATCAACCGGATAAAAATCAGAAAGTAATAAATGCTATGGTGTCAAAACAGGGTGATGTGAAAGCAGTGGGGGTGGGGAACTGGCTGCTTATAATAGTGGGTCACGGAAGACCTCTTTGAAGAGGTGACAATTGAGCTGAGACCTGAATGGTAAAAAGGAGACAGGAATGTAAAAAAAAATGTAAGGGAAAAAAGGGGAACGAATAATCTCACTGGGAGAAGTAACCAGAGCAAAGAATATATTTGCAAGTTCAGGGAACAAGAAAAAAACGCCATGTGAACGAAGGGAGCACAGTTGCAGATGGGGACAAGGAATTGGGTTTACATGCTGGGAAATTCTTTGTTGTTGTTGTTGTTGTAGTGGTTGTTTTTGTTGTTTTTGAGACAGAGTTTCACTCTGTTGCCGCAGGCTAGAGTGCCTGGTGTCAGAGGTCACAGCAACCTCAAACTCCTGGGTTCAAGGTATCCTCTTGCCTCGGGCTCTCAGGAGTACAGGCACGTGACACCACATCCAGCTTCTTTTTCTATTCTTAGTAGAGATGGGGCTTGCTCTTGTTCAGGCTGGTCTCCAACTCCAGAGCTCAAGCAAGTCACCTGTTTGGGTCTCTCAGAATGCTGGGATTACAGGCATGAGCCACTGTGCCCAGCCTTGGTGGGGAGTTTTATTGTTACAACCAGTCAACTGGGAAGCCACTAGAGCAGCAGTTCTCAACCTGTGGGTCATGACTCTTTTGTAACAATGAAAATACATTTCGGTGTTAGGAAGGTTGAGAACCACTGCTAGAAGCTTCTAAGCAAATAACTGACACTATGTAAATATCCTTGACTTTATATAAGTTGAGCAGGTAGGGGCTAATAGTGAAAAAAAAAGTATTTTTTAAAAATTTTCTACTTAAGGCTCGCTGCCTGTGGCTCAAGTGGCTACAGCGCCAGCCATGTACACCTGAGCTGGCGGGTTCGAATCCAGCCCGGGTCCGCCAAACAACGATGACGGCTGCAACCAAAAAAAATGGCCAGGCGTTGTGGCGGGCGCCTGTAGTCCCAGCTACTTGGGAGGCAGAGGCAGGAGACTCGCTTGAGCCCAGGATTTGAAGGTTGCTGTGAGCTATGATGCCACAGCACTCTATCCAAGGTGACAGCTTGAGGCTCTGTCTCAAAAAAAAAATTTTTTTTTTTCTACTTAAACTAAAACTATGTGCTTTTTAGCATGCTCAGAATAAATTGCTGACATGTTAAAATGCATTTATTATACTTATTTCTTTAACTGAAGAACTTAGAAACATCACTGCCATTAGTGATTCTGGGTGAAGAATGAACATTCCTTGCATTTAAAATTTTTTTACTGTTCCTTCCCAGTGGGAGATTAGAAAGTAATTTTGTTTAAGAACTAAAATTAAAGCAATTACTAATTTTAACCTATTCTGCTCCCATGTGGTTATTGCAATTAAAATCAGAATTTATGGTCAGGCGCAGTGGCTCATGCCTGTAATCCCAGCACTCTGGGAGACCGAGTTAGAGATCAGCCTGAGCTAGAGTGAACCCCCATCTCTAAAAATAGCTGGGCCTTGTGGCAGGCACGGATAGTCCCAGCTACTCAGGAGGCTAAGGCAAGGGGATTGCTTGAGCCCAGGAGTTTGAGGTAGCTGAGAGCTATGATGCCACAGCATTCTCCCGAGGGCGACAAAATGAAACTGTCTCAATAAAAAAAAAATCAGAACTTATAATAATCACATCCAACCAGAATCCAGCATTTTAAAATCTTTCATTCTAGAAATCTGTTAAGTGAATAGCTGAAATCTTATAAATCTCTGTTTTACTGCAATTGACACAGCCTTTCTAGTGAAACTGTGAAGTTTAAAGGTAAACTGAATCTCAGTGTAATTATTTGGACAGCTTTCCTTGCTAGGAAATGTTGTCTACAATAGTGTTTGTTAATGATTATAAAGATCGGTTTATTATCTATAATTCAGAAATTTTATGTAGTTCTCTGTCAAAATAAAAACTTAATATACTGTAGCACTGAAAAAATATTGTTTTTCCTGAGGAGCTCAAAGCATTTCACTAATGTTTTCTCATTAGTCCTCACCATTTCCCCAAGGTGAGTAGATGGAAAGTGTTATGCACATTCAGTAGATGAGGGAACAAGGCCAAGAGAATGAACGAACATGCCCAAGGTCACACAATACGTCAGTGGCAGGGGAGAGATGAATCTCAGGTCTTCTAATTCCCAGGGATCTGGCATTTTGCAATGTTGGGCAGGTACCAAACCAGTTCTTATTTGCCTTAGTACACTGGAGTTCTTGTGTATACAATTACAATGAACTAATAAGACAGCTGTTCTAAGGCGTATCTCTATGTTTGCTATTTATACTGGCAATGATTCTTTGCTGTTATTTTAAAATGAAGACCTTGGAGGGGTTATAAAGTGCAGTAAGGTTAAAATATTTCTCTTATACATTGCATGGTGGTGTCTGTCTAGGAATTTATACTAGCTATAGGAAGCTTATTATTTTGCTAAAGATTGGGTTTATTGCCTTTTTTTTTTGGAAATGGAGTTTTGTTCTGTTGACCAGCTAGAGCACAGTGGCATCATCACAGCTCACTGCAACCTCAAACTCATGGGTGCAAGCGATCCTCCAGCCTCAGCCTTCCTAGTGGCTGGATTACAAGGGCACACCACAACGCCCAGCTCATTTTCTATTTTTTGTTCAGGCTTGTCTTGAACTCTTGCGCTCAAGGGATCCTCCCACCTCAGCCTCCCCGAGTGCTAGGATTGCAGGCACTGGTGAGCCTCTATGCCTGACCATAGACTTATTGTCGCTAATGTACGGAATTAGAAATGTGAAAGTACACACCCAAACCCTTCATTATATCATTTTCCTATGGAATGCATTTCCTCCATAACAGGATATTTGAAATCTGTGGGCTCTAGTAAAAAGTTCAAATTATTATTATTATTATTTTTGAGACAGAGCCTCAAACTGTCACCCTGGATAGAGTGCTGTGGCATTACAGCTCACAGCAACCTCCAATTCCTGGGCTCAAGCAAGTCTCCTGCCTCTGCCTCCAAGTAGCTGGGACTACAGGCGCCCGCCACAACGCCCGGCCATTTTTTGGTTGCAGCTGTCATTGTTGTTTGGCGGGCCCGGGCTGGATTTGAACCCGCCAGCTCAGGTGTACGCGGCTGGCGCCTTAGCCTTTTGAGCCACAGGCGCCGAGCCAAAAGTTCAAATTCTTTAAGCTTTTGTTCTTAGGTTTTAGAATACTTGCAAGTCCTCTCAACTAGTATATATATGTTCTCGCTTTTTTTTGCCTTCTTTTCTCTTTCTTGTAAAAAATTCCAAACACACACAGGCACAGCAAGAATAGTACAATAAACCTCCAATATCTGTCATTCTGATGGTAATTACATATAATTATAATTACATAATTATAAAGATTTTGCCACACATATTTCATTTGTCTCTTTTTTGCCTTTGCCAGATGTTTAAAAAAGTAAATCCCGGACATCAGGTCATTTCACCTTTGTATACTTGAACTATATATAAGTCTCTAAAATAAGAACTTTTAAATCATAGTCATAATGCCTTCACCGCCCAAAAACTAACAATAATGTTTTTGTATCATCTAAAATTTATTGCTGAATAAAATTTCTCAGATTGGCAGGTGCCTGTAGTCCCAACTACTTGGGAGGCTGAGGCAAGAGAATTGCCTAAGCCCAGGAGTTGGAGGTTGCTGTGAGCTGTGACGCCATGGCACTCCACCAAGGAAGATAAAGTGAGACTCTGTCTCTACAAAAAAAAAAATTTCTCAGAATGTTAAGAAAAAGAAAACCTGCCAGGCATGGTGGCTCACACCTCTAAACCTAGCACTCTGGGAGGCTGAGGCAGGTAGATTGCCTGAGTTCAGGAGTGAGAGCGAGAACTCATCTCCAAAAATAGCTGGATTGTAGTGGGCGCCTGTAGTCCCAGCCATGCAGGAGGCTAAGGCAAGAGAATCCCTTGAGCCTCAGAGTTTAGGTTGCTATGAGCTATGAAGCCACAGCACTCTACCAAGGGTAACAAAGTGAGACTGTCTCAAAAGAAAAAAAAAAAGAAGAAGAAGAAGAGAAAAGAGAAGAGAGGAGGAGAGGAGAGGAGAAGAAAACCAATCCTTTCTGGTGGCGCCTGTGGCTCTTCGAGTAGGGCGCTGGCCCCATATACCGAAGGTGGCGGGTTCAAACCCGGCCTCAGCCAAACTGCAAAACAGAAAAATAGCCGGGCATTGTGGCGGGCACCTGTAGTCCCAGCTACTCGGGAGGCTGAGGCAAGAGAATCGCCTAAGCCCAGGAGATGGAGGTTACTGTGAGCTGTGTGATGCCACAGTACTCTACCAAGGGTGACAAAGTGAGACTCTGTCTCTACAACAAAAAAAAAAAGAAAGAAAGAAAACCAATCCTTTCATATTATAGTTGGTGTGTTCAAATCAGGATCCAAATGTGGTATTTCGCTGTCATGTCACTCTTGTACTTTGGGATGTTTCTCCCTTTTTCTTCCCACACCTTGCAATTGACTAATTGCAGAAACCAGTAAAATGATCTGAAGCATGTCCTACATTTCGAAATTATGTTTGCTTCTTTGTAGTACCATTTAACTTGTTGTCTATTCTTGTGTTTTCTTGAATGGAAGTTAGCTCTAGAAGAGTGATTAGATTCAGGTTTAGTCTTTTTTATTGTTGCTATAAGAACTCTTCAGAGAAGGTGCTGTGTGCTTCCTATCCGCAGATTCATCATCTCCCCACACGTACAAAGTGGCCCGTAGTATTTTATTGTTCCACTCTTAATGACTGATCAGAGGGTTTGTGCCCTGATCCCCCCATCATAAAGTTTCCAATCAGCCTTTCTTTTCTTTTTTTTTGTAGTTTTTGGCCAGGACCGGGTTTGAACCCGCCACCTTAGTATATGGGGCTGGCGCCCTACTCCTTGAGCCACAGGCGCTGCCCTCTTTTTGTTTTTTTTCTTACCGATCAGGCTTTCAAATAATGGCATCAGCCATTGATGATCTGTGCCTGAATTCATTAATTCAGAAATTTTAAATCATTATTTCCTAATTCCAACATCCCTTTAATATTTATCAGCTGAAATGCTTCTGCAAAGAGAAATTTTCCTTAGCAGCTAAACCTATTTGCTTTAAGAGAGAATTAATGTACTTGGGAGGCTGGGGCAGGAGGATCACTTGAGCCCAGGAGTTTGAGGCTGCTGTGAGCTCTATGATGCCATCTCACTCTACCCTGTGGTGACAGAATGAGACTCTGTCTCAAAAAAAAAAGAGAGAGAGAATAAATACTTAATTCATTGTTTTTTCTTCTTCTTTTTTTTTCTGTAGACACAGAGTCTCACTTTATCGCCCTCAGTAGAGTGCCCTGGCATCACACAGCTCACAGCAACCTCCAACTCCTGGGCTTAGGCGATTCTCTTGCCTCAGCCTCCCAAGTAGCTGGGACTAAAGGCGCCTGCCATAACGCCTGCTATTTTTCTGTTTTGCAGTTCTGCCAAGGCCAGGTTTGAACCCTCCACCTTCTGTTCTGTATATGGGGCTGGCGCCCTACTCGATGAACCACAGGCGCCACCCTAATTCATTGTTTTTATTTGACAAGGAATTGGTATCTTAGTTACATTCAGCAGTGTCTGATGAGGAAAGTTTCGTGATTTCTTCATGAGACTCAAATTCTTGCACTGACTTTTGACTTCTAACAATAGCACATAGTGGAAGAACATAATACAGGTAGAGTACTTGCTACGCATTGTTTTTTGAAGCAAGCACATAGTCCCCTCTCTCGTATCAGGTACTTCCCCATCTGAACCAAATCTTTTCTTCTGTTTCCTTTGGCATTACTTTACTCCCTGGTGAGAAGGAAGGAGATGTAGAACCAAAGTGGAGGAAAAGCAGAACAGAAGTCCAGAACAAGAGGAGAGAACTGTGATTCATCATCTACCAAGCATTCAGGAATAAGAAGTAATATTGCCTCGGCGCCTGTGGCTCAAGCGGCTAAGCTGCCAGCCACAAACATCTGAGCTGGCAGGATGGAATCCAGCCCGGGCCCGCCAAACGACAATGATGGCTGCAACCAAAAAATAGCCAGGTGTTGTGGCAGGCACCTGCAGTCCCAGCTACTTGGGAGGCAGAGGCAGGAGAATCGCCTGAGCCCAGCAGTTGGAGGTTGCTGTGAGCTGTAATGCCATGGCACTCTATTCAGGGTGACAGCTTGAGGCTCTGTTTCAAAAAAAAAAAAAGAAAGAAAGAAAGAAAAGAAAAGAAAAAAGAAAAGTAACAAATAGAAATGATTTGGCTAGCCTAATTACATTAGCCTATGTCATCGGCCACCCTAGTGCTGGCATGATGGGCAATGAACAGAGAGCCCATGAAGAAAGGTGGAGGCTGTGCGTTAGCACACTTGGATGGGCTACACTTACCAAATCTGACCTAACTAGTGATATTGCCAGATGTCCTGCTTGTCAGTAACAGAAATCAGCACTGAGTCACTACTATGACACTATTTCCCAAAGAGACCAAACAGCTACGTGGTGAGAAGTTGAATACAGTGGGCCTTTTCTACTCAATTTTTTTCTAACAGCAATAGATAAATAGGACAAATATTTTGGGGCAGCGCCTGTGGCTCAAAGGAGTAGGGTGCCGGCCCCATATGCTGGAGCTGGTGGGTTCAAACCCATCCCCGGCCAAAAACTGCAAAAAAAAAAAAATTTGGTTACATATCATTTTTTATGTCTGCAGTGCCTCTGCCAGCACTACTATCCAATAGGTTGTCAACTGATACACCAACATGGAATCTTATGTAATATCCATCAGAATGGGGATCTACTTTATAGCAAAGAAATATGAGCGTGGGCCCATGACCATGGAATTCCCCTGGCTTTATCACATACCACATGAACCAGAAGCTGCTGCTGGCCAACTAGGGAATCAGAATGGTTTGCTGAACACGTGCTTAAGCACTAGCTCAGAGCCAATACTTTGTAAGGATGGGGCTGTGTCCCCAGTAAGATGAACACATGAGACTGAGAACCAAGGGGTTGCAGCGGGTGGCGCCTCTGGCTCAGTGAGTAGGGCACCAGCCCCATATGCCGGAGGTGGTGGGTTCGAACCCAGCCCTGGCCAAAACTGCAAAAAAAACAAAAACAAAAACAAGGGGTTGCAGCAAGAACGAACCTACTTCTCGTCACTCCCAATAACCCACCTGAGGACTTTGGGTTGCCTATGCTCATCACATGAGGTTCTGCATGGTTAGAGATTCTGATCCTCAGAGGAGAAGCACGTCCCCCAGGGAACACAATAATAGTACCATTGAAACATGAGCGGGTTGTTGGGTTGTCTCAATCACTTTGAGCTCCTTACATTGAAGGACCAGCAGGCAAGCAGAGGAGTCACTAAGAGAACTGTCCCCAGCCTGAGAAGGACATGGAGACTGGGGTTCATTCCCCTTAGGAAAGAGAATCCTGTTCATGCCACCAAATAAAACACCAAACCAGCGGGGACACTAGCTAAGGGCAGGGGAGTTCTCGGATGGTGAGGGAGAAAAGATAAAGTGAGTACCAGCTGCAGCTCTAAGGCCCATCTCAGCAGTAGTGTATATAGTTTGTTCCACCCACCTTCCCCTGCTCCATTAGCCATATGTGAAGTAGTACATAGGATGGTCCATGCTGAATGTGGAGATGAGCCAGCCAGATCCCCCTATGAGCAAGGAATTGTTGTCCCAGCTGCTGGGAGAGCAACGGACGGTCAGTTCTTATAGGAATCGCCTCAGCTGCAGAGATCCATCCTATCCAGGCCACGTCTTTTTGGAGGTAGCTCGTACCCAACGACTGAAGTGAGGGTATAAAGGGCCTGCTTCATTGGCCTAGTGTGGAACAACTGTGAAGCATCTTTTCAGCTCCAACGCTCCCCTGAGAATTGACTAAAGCTGCTAGGCCTGCATTGCAGCTTGACCTTCTTCTCTGCCTGATAATTCTTTCTCTTTTTCCTTAATAGATATCCCAAACACTAAGCCATGTCTCAGAATCCACGTCCAGGGCACCCCCACTGTACACACTGGTTGCAGAGAATCCTGCTGTATGAGTTTCCTTCAGTCTACTAACGTCTTTTGTTGGTGCTGTCCATGTGGGGTCTCCAGATTGCCTAGGGCAGAGTTGGCCCCTCACCTCTTTCTGCCACTAAGTTTATGCCTTTCATCACAGCTCTCACCACGTCACACTGAATTGTCATCTATGTTAATTTGTCAGTCTGCCTCTCTGAACAATACTCTCACTCTGGAAATCAGGGATCCTTTGTGTCCCCAGAACACAGTTCATCATCACTGCTCCAATTATGTTGGTGAGCAGTGATGAATGATGAGAGAAGCCTTAGCTTCAAACATGACTTCATCTGACTCCTTCTCAAAGTTCTAAGCCCTTTATGAAAAAAAAATGTAGATCTTTATTAGACTGTCTGCTGCTATATTTGGCTCTGTGTCAGAAAAAGTCATACTGATCACATCAGAATTTATTTTTCCTGTGTGTTTGGATATGAATCAAGTGGTAAGTAGCTACCAGCAGTAGAGCAGCAATAGATTTTCCAAGCAGGGGTGAAGGGTGAATGAGTCTTGTCAACTTCTCTGGCTAATATCCAGGAAGTCAGTGTCTTCCTCGTGACACAGCAGTTGTCACTTGCTGAGAAGCTACTGTGTACCAGGCACAATGTTAGGCCCAGAGGTTAGAGAGAGGGAAAAGATCGTCCTGCCCTAGGAAGGCTGATCTAATGAGAAGACAGATGAGTCAATGACTGGGTATAGATAAGCCATGTTTTTCCTAAAACATCTGTGACAGTACCAGTACTAGGATGAGAGTGAGATGTGAAACAGCAGGAGGGATTCTCTGAAATGAGATAATAAAAGCCAACAATAACTAATTTAATTGGAGATGCATAACGCATGCACATACACATTTTCTCTCTAGTTAAGTAGCTGCAGAATCACAAACCTTTCTAGTAAAATATAGTTAAATGGTGAGCAAGTTGTTTACTGGGAAAAGAAGTATGGTAATTTGGTGAGAATGAAGGGTGTGTGCAGATGAAGCTCTAAGAAGATCATGCTGAGGATGAACTCAGGGGTAAACGAGAGATACCAGCAGGCTCATGCTTTTTCTCTCTTCTTTCCACTTTGAGGGGGGTATAGATTCAGGGGTCAGGCAGAGAAAAGAGTGGATTCATAGTTCTGTATTATAAAATGAGAAACTACCAAAATAGTATTATCCACCAGTATTTAAATGCATAGAACAGAAAGGATAAAAAAAAAACAACTTTGTACCAGAATATCAATTAATTACTTACACATGGAAAAAGAACAGAGTGTCAAAAAGCTAATGTACCTTCTGGAAGACTAGCACAAGAACTGACATCAATGAGGTAATAAATTTTACACTAAATTAATGTGCTTCCCTTTGTCCATGATAGGGATGCTACTGTGCCCCTGCTAGTAGGACCTGCTCTTTGAAGGGTAATAGTGAATTTGTCCCAGCCCACTCCTTCTGTTTTATTCCTTCAGAAGGAATAAGAGAAATGAGCAGGTCAGGAGTTAGTTAGCAAGATCTATAATTAGACTGTCACTGAAGATCACATGATCAGGGGAGAAACCTGTCTAGGCAGGTGTCACATGCTGAAGAATATAACAAGAGATAATGCCAGAAGATAAAAGGAACATGGTGTTAATTAAGGCAAGATGGGAAAAAAAGACAAGATGGAGAGCTGACCCATCATCCAGGAACCGACTGCAACACTCCAAGAAAAGCACTGTTCATGTTTGGCCTGAAAGCTTGTGTGGAACTTGCAGCTGGGCTAGATTGTATGGGAGCCACAGACTGCCACTCCTCTGATCTGACACTTACCTTGAAAGCATGCACTCTCTTCAAGGCCGGAACTGAATCTTGGTTTCACTTCAATGATGAGATGGGCTAAGGGTAGATAAACCCAAGGAAAATGAATCAATTAAAAGAACACTGATAAACAACATGGGTGAATCTCACAGACATGACAATGAGCAAACGAAGAAAAATACGAAAGAATGTGTTGTATGATTCCATTTATATCAAGTTCAAGGATAGCAAAACTAATGTATGTTAGTTAGATAGAAGTCAGAAGAGTGGCTCGGCGCCTGTGACTCAACGGGCTAAGGTGCCAGCCATGTACACCTGAGCTTGTGGGTTCAAATCCAGCCCGGGCTTGCCAAACAACAATGACGGCTGCAACCAAAAAATGGCTGGGTGTTGTGGCGGGCACCTGTTGTCCCAGCTACTTGGGAGGCAGAGGCAGGAGAGTCGCTCGAGCCCAGGAATTGGAGGTTGCCGTGAGCTGTGGTGTCACAGCACTCTACCCAGGGTGACAGCTTGAGGCTCTGTGTCAAAAAAAACAAAAGAAGTCAGAATAGTAGTTATCTCAGGGCTGTGCTGGTGGGGTGTTAGACGTTGCCTCATAAGGAAGTCAAGAAATCTTTCTGGGGCGGCGCCTATGGCTCAGTGAGTAGGGCGCCGGCCCCATAAGCTGGAGGTGGCGGGTTCAAACCCAGCCCTGGCCAAAAACTGCAAAAAAAAAAAAAAAAAGAAATCTTTCTGGGGTGAGAGAAGTATTCCATATCTTGATCTGGGTAGGGGTTTTCTATATGTATCCCAATATGTAAAAATTCAGAAAATTATACATTTAAAATCTGTACACTTTATGTATGCTATACATAAAGAAGTAGAGAGGAAAACTCTACTTCCTTTTAACGTCATTTCCTTTCTCATCCTTCCAATACACATGTGTGCACACGCACACGCATACACGTTAAGCCAAGTGCCTTGGCCAATTTATATGAGCTTCTCTTCCTCAGGAAATGGGTCGTAGGGAGGAGCCACCTTGTGTTTCCCCTGGTGGTAAAGGTGCCATGAATATAGCAGCACAGAACGTAGTCCCAGACCAGGGAGCTGGGTACATGGGTTGAACTTCATTTCCTAAAATTGGGGAAAAGAGCAGCCAAGTCTGGAACCTGAAAGGAAAAGGGGAGCTACAGGAATAAGACTAGGGAACTTACAGGGACTAATAAAGCTTGGCTACAAAAAGTGTCATTTCCTGCCTAGGAGGTGCAAGGAAAGAAGGCCAGAAACACCAAAGACCTTGCTGAGAACCATGGTGCTAAAAGCCCAGGGACTATGATAGTGGGATTAAACTCCAGACAAGAATGACTATACGGGCTCAGCGCCTGTGACTCAATGGGCTAAAGCGCCAGCCACATACACCTGAGCTTGTGGGTTCAAATCCAGCTGGACCCACCAAACAACAATGATGGCTGCAACCAAAAAATGGCCTGGCGTTGTGGCAGGCGCCTGCAGTCCCCGCTACTTGGGAGGCTAAGGCAAGAGAATCGCCTAAGCCCAGGAGTTGGAGGTTGCTGTGAGCTGTGATGCCACAAGCACGCTACCTAGGGCGACAGCTTGAGGCTCTGTCTCAAAAAAAAGAATGATTGTGTGGCCCTAGTTACATACAAGGAGCAATTATTAAAAATACCACCTGAGGGAGGTGCCTGTGGCTCAAAGGAGTAGGGCGCCATCTCCATATGCTGGAGGTAGTGGGTTCAAACCCAGCCCCGGCCAAAAGGAAAAAAAAAAAAATACCACCTGAGGCCACAGAAACCAAGAAAATGGCTCTCATCAAGGGATTAAAGTGAAACTGTAGACTCATTTGCATCTCAAAAAATTTTAAATTCATGGGCAGTGCCTGTGGCTCAGTGAGTAGGGTGCTGGCCCCATATACCAAGGGTGGCGGATTTAAACCCGCCCTGCTGAACTGCAAAACAAAAAAATAGCTGGGCACTGTGGCAGGTGCCTGTAGTCCCAGCTACTCGGAAGGCTGAGGCAAGAGAATCGCCTAAACCCAAGAGCTAGAGGTTACTGTGAGCGGTGATGCCACAGCACTCTACCGAGGGCAATAAAGTGAGACTCTGTCTCTACAAAAACAAACAAAAATTTAAATTGATACATATGGTGGTACACCTCTAATCCTAGCATTCTGGGAGGCTAAGGTGGGTGAATTACTTGGCTGGGGAAATCAGCCTGAGCAAGAGTAAGACCTTATCTCTACTAAAAATAGAAAAATTAGCCACGCATTGTGCCCGGCACCTGTAGCCCCAGCAACTTGGGGGGCTGAGGCAAGAGGATCTTTTGAGCCCAGAAGTTTGATGTCAAACTGTGAGCTAGCCTGATGCTATGGCACTCTAGCCTGGGCAGAGTGAGACTCTCTCTCAAAATAATAAATAAATAAATAAATAAATAAATAAAAAGTTGATATATAATGAATGCACATTTTATGGATACTTGTGATATTTTGATACATGTATACAATATGTAACATTTAAATCAGGGTAATTAGAATATCCGTCACCTTATACATTTATCATTTTTTTGTGTTGGGAACATTTCAGATTTTCTCCTCAAGCTATTTTGAAATATACAACATATTGTTGTTAACTATAGTCCACCCAAACTGTGCTATCAAACACTAGATTTATTCCTCATATCTGTATTTTCATACCCATTAACCAACCTCTCTTCATCCCCCTCACCTCACCCCTCCGTACTTTCCAGGCTTTGGTAACCATCACTCTGCTCTCAAGCTCCATGAGATCAAAAGTTTTACATTCACAATAAGTGAGAATGTGCACTACCTGTCTTCCTGTGCCTGGCTTATTTCACTTAAACCCAATGACCTCTAGTTCCATCTAGTTCACATTGCAAGTTAATTAAGCATCCCACAAAAAAGTAACAGGCACTCAAAACAAATGCAATATTTGAACCTTTTCAGAATATGACACCTTATCTATCATCTGCATAGCTTTCAGTTTTGATATACATACAAGGTGTTGCTGGCTGGGTGTGGCAGTTCATGCCTATAATCCCAATACTTTGGGAGGCTGAGGCAGGAGGATCACTTGAGCCCAGGAGTTTGAGACCAGCCTAGGCAGAATACTATGACCCCCCCCACACACAAAAATTTAAAAATTTAAAATTAAAAATATATATATCCGGGCATTGTGGCGGGTGCCTGTAGTTCCAGCTACTTGGGAGGCTGAAGTAAGAGAATCGCCTAAGCCCAAGAGCTGGAGGTTGCTGTGAGCTGTGACGCCACAGCACTTTATCAAGGGTGATAAAGTGAGACTCTGTCTCTAAAATAAATAAACAAATAAAATTAAAATTAAAACTTAACTGAGCACAGCAGTGAGCACTTGCAGTCTTTTTTTTTTTGAGACAGAGCCTCAAACTGTCACCCAAGATAGAGTGCCGTGGCATCACAGCTCACAGCAACCTCCCATTCTTAGGCTCAAGCGAGTCTCCTGTCTCTGCCTCCCAAGTAGCTGGGGCTACAGGTACCCACCACAACACTCGGCCATTTTTTTTGGTTGCAGCCATCATTACTGTTTGGCGGGCCCAGGCTGGATTCGAACCCACCAGCTCAGGTGTATGTGGCTGGCGCCGAAGCCTGTTGAGCCATAGGCACTGAGCTGGCACTTGCAATCTTAACTACTTGGGAGGCTGAGGCAGGAGGATTGTTTGATCCCAGGAGTTCAAGGTTGCAGTGAGCTATGATTGTTCCACTGCACTCTAGCCTGGGAGATCTGATTAAGACCTTATCAAAAAAAAAAAAAAAAGAAAAAAGTTTATCCTGGCAAAGCACACAAAACAGAATGATTGGATGGAATCTCTAATTGTGATCCTGAATATAAGCATGGTTTGTCTGAGATCAGACATAGATGCTATTGTCATCAGAAGCACAGAGTGGCTTTCCGTGCAGTCATTCAGGGATAACATTTACCACTTAGCATGCAAAGACAACAATGCTGTCATAAACAACAGCTGCAGCTGAGAATACACTGCAGTTATCAGAGACTAGCACCAAACCAGGCAATCGCATAGAAGTCTAGTAATTAACTAAGTTTAGAGATGGTTCCAAGCTAGCTGTTGGTCCTATTCTCCAATGCCATTTATTAGAAACATTTTATCTTTCATTCAGGACAAGGACATGTGTTTATCAAGATGATGCTACTCCAAGGGACAAGAATTGCTACCAGATTTACCTTCCTGAAACTCTTCTGGTATGTTCCTCTTTAGATTGAAACCATTCATGGCTCTTCTCCCCAACATGGGAAATATGTACCATTTTGATCAGCTTTCAAGATAAATCCATTGGGCAGCGTCTGTGGCTCAAAGGAGTAGGACGCTGGCCCTATATGCTGGAAGTAGCGGGTTCAAACCCATCCCTGGCCAAAAACTGCAAAAAAAAAAAAAAAAGATAAATCCATTATCTTGCCTCATTCTGGGTAGCAAAAATTCTTTCTGACTATTTGCATGAACCCTTCTACTTTGACCATTCCAGAAAGTCTTTGCTGGGGCTGTTGTGTTTACACGGACCATCCCCTTAGATTCTCTCCCACCAATTCAAATCCTGAGCAGGCTTCATAGCCCTGTTCTAGATTCCACCACTGTCCTTAACCCAGTCAACCTTCAGTGAGCTCATCCTCAGTCCTTCAGCACTTAAAGATCCCCAGACAAGTTAACCTTTCATTTTACAGAAACATTCTTTTTTTTTTTTGAGACAGAGCTTCAAGCTGTCACCCTGGATAATGTGCTGTGGCATCACAGCTCACAGCAACCTCCAATTCCTGGGCTCAAGCGAGTCTCTTGCCTCCGCCTCCCAAGTAGCTGGTACTACAGGCGCCCACCACAACGCCTGGCCATTTTTTTGGTTGCAACCGTCATTGTTGTTTGGTGGGCCCGGGCTGAATTCGAACCTACCAGCTCAGGTGTACATGGCTGGCGCCTTAGCCCGTTGAGCCACAGGCGCCGAGCCTTTACAGAAACATTCTTTTGGGCTTTTACATTCTTGATTGAGGTAATTTAGTCTTTTCTAGTACCTTTGAAACCCAATATCCCTCCATCCTGATGACATCCTCATTCTGCCGCCCAAGAAGAACTCCTACTGTGAATTTTGTGTGATAATTTCTTTCTTTTTTTTTTTTTGAGACAGAGCCTCAAGCTGTAGAGTGTTGTGACATCACAGCTCACAGCCATCTCCAACTCCTGAATTCAAGTGAGTCTCCTGCCTCCGCCTCCCAAGTAGCTGGGACTACAGGTGCCCACCACAACGCCCGGCTATTTTTTGGTTGCAGCCGTCATTGTTTTTTGGCTGGCTGGGCTGGATTCGAACCCACCAACTTAAGTGTATGTGGCTGGCGCCTTAGCCGCTTGAGTCACAGGTGCTGAGCCTGTGTGATAATTTCTTATGAATATATATCCAGGAGTAGAATTGTAACTGTAAGGTAGAGGCATTCTCAACTATTTTTTTTAAGATACTGGTTTAAAAAAAGAGACTGGTGGGCAGTGCCTGTGGCTCAGTGAGTAGGGCGCCGTCCTGTATACCGAGGGTGGTGGGTTCAAACCCAGCTCCAGCCAAACTGCAACAACAACAACAAAATAGCTGGGCGTTGTGGTGGGCGCCTGTAGTCCCCAGCTACTCAGGAGGTTGAGGCAAAAGAATTGCCTAAGCCCAAGGAATTGAAGGTTGCTGTGAGCTGTGACACCATGATACTCTACTGAGGGTTAATAAGTGGAACTCTGTCTCCAAAAAAAAAA
Organism: Arctocebus calabarensis; assembly: GCA_963573935.1. Taxonomy (NCBI): domain Eukaryota; kingdom Metazoa; phylum Chordata; class Mammalia; order Primates; family Lorisidae; genus Arctocebus; species Arctocebus calabarensis. The sequence continues at coordinate 6,657 of CAUYON010064336.1, read as the reverse complement.
AAAGAGAGAGACTGGTCACTATGTTATTCAAGCTGGACTTGAACTTCTGGGCTCAAGCAACCCTCCCACCTCAGCCTCCTGGAGCTATATAGACTTGTATCACTTGGTTCCCACATGCATCTTCAAGTTTACCAGGGAATTCCAAACAGTTCTATACCATGCTGATATTAATTTACATTCTACCAGCAATGGATGCAATGAAATCAGTCTGAGACAGAGATTGGCATGTAGAAAGTTTCTTAGGGAATGTTCTCGGTATCTACGCTTGATCTTAGCCAAAAGGCTGAGAAGCGATTCTTGGTATCTACAGTTGTGGAGGAGGAGGAATGAAGCAAGACTGGATAGAGGAACAAGATGATCTGTGATACAATCTCAAGGAAAACCCCAGCTCACCCCACAGAGAGTTCTGAAGTTGAGCTAGGCCTTCAAAGGAATAAGGAGGAGGCTGGATCTTTATAACCCCACTTGACCAAAGGGAAGAAGCATAACCTTGGGCAAGACAATTCTCTTCAGCTGATTTATGACATTACATCATAAATCAAGTTTCTCTAATGTGTAGTGTTGTTTCCGGGCCCTCTCTTCTGTCTCATTGACCTATTTGTCTGTCCTTCTCCCAATACCACACTGTCATAATCACTATATCTGCATTGTAGCTATAGATCAATTTTTTTGAGAAAAAAAATTGAGCCTTTCTAAGACGATGGCTTATCTCTCCAGATATTGCAGTTTTCTTTAATATCATCTACTAAAATTTATTCTCATCTCTATACAGCTCTTACACACATTTTATTATAGTATTACCAGGTACTCTTTCCTTTATTCCTGGTTTTTAGAAATACAATTAATTTTTATTTTATCCAGCAATCTTACTGAATTCTTGTACTGGTTCTAATACTTTTTCTATAAATTTTTTGCAGTTTGCCAGCAATCATCAAATCCACTTCATATTATCAAATGGACAACATATTCTGTAATAATTCATTACAATACAAAAATACATCTAAAACCAAAATGAAACCATTTCCCTACTCCCCTGCTACACTTTTCACATCCTAGGTCTGCACATTCATTGGTGTTTACTGGTGTGAACAGCCTCTCACAATTCTCTCCTTGTTCATTCAGTGTACACACCAACTTGCAAGTTGGTTTGTTTGCTTTTATTGGAATAGGACTACACCAAATGCATTTTTCTACATTTTACATAAATTAATTCATATCATATATGCTGGTTGGCTTAAAAAAAAAACAAAAAAACAGATGGGCATGGTGGCTCACGCCTGTATTCTCAGTGCTGTGGGCGGCCGAGGCGAGTGGATTTCCCGTGCTCACAGAATTAGTGACCAGCATAAGCCTGAGTGAGCCAGAGTAAAAGACCCCGTCTCTACTATCAGAAAAGAACACGGCCGGGCGTTGTGGCCGGGGCCTGTAATCCCAGCTACTTGGGAGGCAACAGGCAGGAGAATCGCTACAAGGAAGGACAATGAAAAAAAACAAAACAAAACTGAATAGTCAAGAAAGTAAATGTGGGGTGGCGCCTGTGGCTCATTGAGTAGGGCGCCAGCCCCATATACCGAAGGTGGTGGGTTCAAACCCGGCCTCGGCCAAACTGCAAAACAGAAAAATAGCCAGACGTTGTGGCAGGTGCCTGTAGTCCCAGCTACTTGGGAGGCTGAGGCAAGAGAATCACCTAAGCACAGGAGGTTGCTGTGAGCTGTGTGACGTCCCCAGTGAGACTCTGTCTCTACAAAAAAAAAAGAAGGTAAATGTGAAGGTTTTGATTCTTCATCAGAAGATTGATGAATGAGTTATATTTATAAGTTAACAAAATATTTAAGATGTCTTTTATCTTTTCTTAAAGACTAACATTTGATCAACTTTTTTGATTAAGTTTTAAGGTTATTGACCCTAAAACACAATTAAAACTAGACACATAGTGGGAGAGACAAAGTCTGTTAAATTACAGAGTAGTTGGTATTCAGGCACACAAACCAAGACTGAAGAAGCCTTGCTCAGCAAAATGTTTGTTAGGCCTCTGAAGATAAAATAACAATCTTACTTTCTTTATCCTAGGGTAATGTACTGTATCAGGTGACTCCAGCTGTTTCAATGGCACTGTGCCATGCCACACAGATCATGTCTGTCCGGTGGGATTAAGTGAGAACAGAAACTGTTCCAATCAGGCTGTCAATAACTTAACTGAGATTTTAAACCTGTAATCCAGTAGTGATTTCAGACTGCAACAAAGTAAGAAACTAAACATATGGAGACTTGGTCATTCTTGTTATGATCATTGGGGAATAGAATAGAGCATTCTATTTCTATGCCTGGATATAAAGTTCCATATGTCAAACTCTAAAACATATGGAGCCTTCTACCGAAGCATGGTGTGTTATCTGCCTAAAAGATATTAAACAAATTCATCTGGTGTTTCCTGTAAATAATTCACTATTCTTGTCTGGCATCTTGTAAGTTTTGACCAAATTTGTGAAAGAATTCTAAAAATGACTTATCCTATATTTTGTGATTTTACTAAAGAAAGAGCATATGGGCTCGGTGCCAGTGGCTCAAGCGGCTAAGGCACCAGCCACATACATCTAAGCTAGCAGGTTCAAATCCAGCCCGGGCCTGCCTAACAACAATGATGGCTGCAACCAAAAAGTAGCCAGGAATTGTGGCAGGCGCCTATAGTCCCAGCTACTTGGGAGGCTGAGGCAGGAGAATCGCTTGATTCCAGGAGTTGGAGGTTGCTATGAGCTGTGATGCCACAGCACTCTATCCAGGCGAGAGCTTGAGGCTGTGTCTCAAAAAAAAAAAAGAAAGAAAGAGCATCTGGTTTTATTTGCATATTTTAGGTCAGCAGTGTTTGAATATTATAATTCCATGTTAATATAGTCATACCTTGGAGATATTGCAAATTTGGTTCCAGAACATCCCAATACAGCAAGTATCATAACAAAGCAAGTCATACAAATTTTTCTGGTTTCCCAGTGCATATGAATTTTATATTTTCACTATATTCCAATTTATTAAATGTGCAATAACATTGTGTCTAAAATAACTACATAGACATCTTAAGTAAATAATTGATTGTTAAATATTGCTAACATATGCCAGCAAGTCATAAACTTTTTGCTGGTAGGTCTTACCTCAATAGTAATGACTGCTGACTGATCAGGGTGGTGGTTGCTGAAGGTTAGGATAGCTGTGGCAATTTCATTTCATTTTATTTTATTATTATTATTATTACTTTTTTTTTGCAGTTTTTGGCCAGGGCTGGGTTTGAACCCATCACCTCTGGTATATGGGGTGGGTGCCCTACTCCTTTGAGCCATAAGTGCCGCCCATTTTAGTTTATTTTTTTGAGACAGAGTCTCACTGGGTACAGTGTCCTGGGTACAGTGTCATGGCGTCATCATAGCTCACAACATCAAACTCTTGGGCTCAAGTGATCCTCTTGCCTCAACTGCCCAAGTAGCTAGGACTACAGACATGGGCCACCATGCTTGGCTAATTTTTCTATTTGTAGTAGAGATAGGGTCTCAGTCTTGCAGAGGCTGGTCTTGAACTCCTGAGCTCAAGTGATCTTCTCACCTCTGCCTCCCACAGTGCTAGGATTACAGGTGTGAGCCACCACGATAGGCCTACACTTTGAAAAATTTAGCCTAGGCTTGGTGCCTATAGCTCAGCCGCTAGGGTGCCAGCCACATATACTAGAGCTGGAGGGTTTGAATCCAGCCCAGGCCTGCCAAACAACAATAACAACTAAAACCACAAAATAGCAGGGCATTGTGGTGGGCACCTGTAGTCCCAGCTACTTGGGAAGCTGAGGCAAGAGAATCGCCTAAGCCCAGGAGTTGAAGGTTGCTGTGATGCCACGGCATTCTACCAAGGGTGACATAGTAAGACTCTGTCTCAAAAATAAATAAATAAATAAAAAATAAAAAATATAGCCTGGGGGAGCACAGCAGCTCACACCTGTAATCCTAGCACTCTGGGAGACCGAGGCCCATGGATTGCTTGAGCTCAGGAGTTAAAGAACAGCCTAACCAAAAGCAAGACCCCATCTCTATTAAAAATAGAAAAACTAGCCAGGTGTCATGATACACACTTGTGGTCCCAGTTACCCAGGAGGCTGAGTGAGAGGATTGCTTGAGCCTAGGAGTTTGAGTTTGCTGTGAACTATGACCCACAGTACTCTACACAGGGTGACAGAGACTCTGTCATAAATAAATAAATAAAAATTAAAAAGTGGAACTGCTATTAAAAATTGATAGATTTGTACACTGTGAAATTGTTCTCTGGAAAATGTGTGTCAATTTATGCTCTCAAAGAAGGTATTCAAATGTTTTTTCCTTTGTACATTTACCAGCATCAGATTTTATCAACAAAGAAGATTTTCGAGCAAGGACGTGACATAATCTTAGTGGTGGCATGTCAGGTGGCTGACCTATTCCAGATCATCGTTTTTACTGCATGATTCATTGCCTATTTAAAGTCTTAAAGTCAACAACTGGGTAATCAGACACTAAGGAAATGAAGATTTGTAATGTATTATAAAGGGCAACTAAACAGAATAAATCTCACCTGGGAGAAAACTACTTTATTGCTTTATGTAAGTGATTATCAAACACTGATGCACATTGAAATTGTCTTGGAAGCTTTAAAAATTATTAATACCTGGGTCTCACCCCTCAAATTCTCATTTAATTGGTCTGTGGTGTGGCCTGAGCATTGAGATATTTTTAAGTTCCTTAGATTATCCCAATGTAAGCCACAATTGAGAACTCCTGCTTCAGATGTTAATTTTAAAAGCCCTCAACTCCAAGCCCACTTACTGCCTAAAAATGCCTGACATAGCTTCCTTTTCCTAAGGTCTTAACAAAAATAAGGATCGAAAGTATTTATGGATTCTGTGTTTGGGGGAAATTTTACTAGATTCAAACCAGGCACTGTATAATAATAGTCTCAAGAAATATATATTTGTTTTCTTGGCAAAGTCCCTGAATTGTTTTTCAGGGTTTGATTTTATTTCTTTACCATGAACTACAAAGACTAAGAAACAAGTACTGGGCTTGAGTCAGATATTACATTAGGCTTCAAGTGAATTAAATAAAGTCTCGGTAAATCTGCATAAAGCCAACAATATAAACAAACGGGGTTCTTAGAACAGTCCCTGAAAGATGAAATGTGCAAGTTAGAGCAGCTCTAAGCTGGCTGACATACAGAGAAGGCAAGAGTTACACAAAGCAACGTCAGTAGGATAAGGAATGACCTAGTTCAATGGAGAACTGTTCTGCAGGCATTTCAACTGCATGGGATCTAATTTCTCCTATCTTGTCACTGGATAATCCTCAACTATATTCATTGCAATTAATGATAGCGGAAGGAAAATCCCATCATATTTTGAGGGATGACTGTCCCTTCACTCTGCTGATGGAGAGAATGAGTCACCCACTTCCCACAGACCTTAGAATATTTTGATACTCCTTGTCAACCTATCATTGCCAAGCAGCAGCTCAAACTTCACAGATGAAAACTGCACTCCTTAACAATCTAAATTCCAAGTTTCAATTTGCCTGGGTGGGTGACCAATGTCGCAAGGCCTGCCACTTTCTAGGTATAAGAAGCAGGTTGCTAATCACAGGCAGAAAACATTAGGCCCAGGATTCATTTTCTAACACTTCACTGGAGACAGGATAGCTCCACCCACTTGTGTGCTGGTAAATAGCCTTTGGGCGGGATGGGGTGGGTAGAGTGGAGGGAGGGCAGCAGGGGATGAAGGGCCTGATTTGTAGCATTTTCCATCTTCTGTGTTACAAATATGCCCATCACATAGGATTTCAAGCTACTGAGGTATAAAAATCAGCTCACTAAATTCCTAAATATTTAATAATCAACTCTGTCAAGCATGTAGGAGCTGGCTTTATCACAATACTGGCTCTACCTCATTAAAAATGAACAATCCTGGTTTTCTGGTGGGTAATTATAATTTGACAACCAAAATATAGTGTAATTATTAGAGTTGAGGTCATTTTGTGGCTCAAAATTAAGACTAAGTGAGCAGCAAAGCCCAGTTTATACTCAGACTGCAAGTTTCTCAACAAGTACTTTCAAAGACTCTAAGGGTCTAACAATAGAAAAACTCCGTTATTAATTATGAAAGAGGTTTATTTGTAAGGATCTAATAGTTTAAATTAAGCAAAATAATTATTTTAGATTAGGACCATGGAATAGATTGAAATTTAAAAGATATTTAATCTAACTGTATTAAATCAACTTATTCACAGTCATGGTTGCATGCCTGACCACACTCATCCTTTCTTGTAAAGTTCAAATGCTCTTTTAGGAGTGAGCAGCTATTCCAGATCCCATATTATTTGACCCAAATATGAATTGTAATCCTTTTGGAAGAAAGAACTTCTCTGTTTTCCCTGCAAAGTCTTAGGTCCACAATTTGATGGCTCCAACAATAAAAAGAGGCATTGGCTGGTCCGGCTCCTATTTCTCTCTTTTATTTTTTTCTTTTTCTTTTTTTTTTGAGACAGAGCCTCAAGCTGTCACCCTGGATAGAGTGCTGTGGCATCACAGCTCACAGCAACCTCCAATTCCTGGGCTGACGCGAGTCTCTTGCCTCTGCCTCCCAAGTAGCTGAGACTA
>CAUYON010064334.1:0-38653 GCA_963573935.1 Arctocebus calabarensis | reverse complement strand
AATGTCTTTATATAGTGATCAAGAAAATACCATGAAGGCTATCTCTAACAGTACGATCAAAATATTTCTGATTGTATATGAAGCACATTCTTCCCTATGATTGCACCAATGTACACAATTATGATTTAATAAAATTATTTTTAAAAAGTTTTAATTGAATTATCTGAGTAGAACTTTGTTTTTTGACAGAATCTTTATTGATAGTAGCACTTACAGGCCCAAAGATATTTTTAAATAAAGAAAAAATAATTTTGTAGGGGAATCACATACAACAAATTGAGATATAACCCAAAAAGTGTTATAACACTGGTATGATTGTGAAGCCGAATACTCTTTGGAAAGGCTTCAGAGTTAAGTAATGAGAATCAATTTGGAAAGTAAATGACAGTGTCTTTGTCTTGATGGGTTAATGTTATAAATATAATACGGACATTAGCATCTATCAACTTCGTTTCTACTTGAAAATGAGGAAGGGAGAGGAATGAGTCCTACCACAGCCACCAAAAAATCAAAAATGAACATAGCAGACTGTCTTTTAGAGAAGAAATAGACAGAATAGATGAAAGAAATTTATTACACTAGTAAATATTTTGTCCAGATGATGAAAATGATTTATATACATCACCATTCATATAAACTATTATGCATGTTATACAGAAAAGAAAATTGCAATTAAAAAAAGTAACAAGCTCAAGGTTCTGTGATTATTGATAAATAATGGATCCACTACTGAAAAATAGTTGGATACATTTCCAAGTCTCTGTCCTTTTATCCTTGTGTTCAATAATAATTTTGTCATAACATATTAGAATTGCTTTATACATTTTTACTATACAGAAAATGCCAAAATTGCATATGCATTTTAAGGAAGGAAAAAAGCTGCATTAAACTTGTAATACTCAAGTCATGTTTGACTTCCACAATTTTAACAGGTGCTCAAATATCACTTGTATTCATCATTTGTTATTGGTATGTACAGTTTCATTTTCCTTTCTTTTTTTTATTGTTGGGGATTCACTGAAGGTACAAAGAACCAGGTTACATTGATTTTATTTTCCTTTCTTAAAATATGAATAGTTTATATTGCCATCTTTGGTATATAAGGCAAGGAAAAAATTTTAAATTTTTCATGTATTAAATTTCCATACTGCATATATAATAAATGGTAGACTGCAGTAATGTTAAATTTGTGTTATAGGTAACATGCATTGTGGAGCTAAGCAAATGTAAAAAGCAGTTGGTGCTTATGACACATGTGGTATACACACCCAATAAGGCAAAATTAGACAGTCTGGTAGTTTCCTCTCCTTTGTACCTTCAGTTTTTGTGGTTTGAGGTACCTATGGTCAATCATGGTCTGGAAATATTAATTGGAAAATTCCAGAAATAAACAATTCATACCATTCTGAGTAATGTGATGAAATTTCCTCTTTATTCCAATCAGTCCTGTCCATTAAGTGAATTCACCCTTTGTTTAGACTGTCAACACTGTCAACCCTCCCCACCTGTGAGTCACTTAGTAGCCCTCTCAGTGATCAAATCAACTGCTCCCATCTTGCAGTGCTTCTACCCAATTAGCCCTTACGTTATTAATAATAGTAGTTAAGCTGAAGAGAAGTTGAGTTATTAGTTTGTACATACCACAGAGATACCACAAAATGCATTTGAAGCTAAAATGCAGTTTAAGTAAACTTGTGACCAATACTTCTATGAAAGTAGGCTTTGTTCTCAACTTAGGGAAAGCAAAATAAATCACTTGTTGAAGTTACTAAGATATATAGCAAGAACAAACTTTCTGTCTGTGAAATTATGAAGAAGAAAAAAAGATTTGTGCTAGTGTGGCTGTCATACATCAAATTGTGAAAGTTATAGCCATAGCAGGTAATAAGTGCTTAGTGAAGATAGAAATGGTATTAAATTTGTGGGTGGAAGACATGAACAGAAATGTGTTCTGATTGACAGCAACCAGGTTGGGTACAATCCGGAATCCACTGGGGACCTTAAAACATATTTCTGAGAATAATGGGAAGGGGTAGCTACTGTATTCACATTATACCAACCTCATTGTGGGGAGTGGGGAAAATCTAAGCTGATCTGTGACTGAATGGTTAGGGAATATAAAATTATTATAATTTTTTAAAAAAGGTTTTGAATTCTGAGAGTATTCATGAGAAATCATGAGGTATGTGGCTAAAAAGAAAAGTTAAATTCTTACATTAGCATTCATAGGCTTGAAAAGGTTAGGGATTAGAACCATAGCAGAAATATAGCACCCAACTTTTCCAAATGCCTTATTAAAGTGTTCTCAAATTCCATATTTTAGGAACCCCTTCCCAAACTAGCTTTTGCCCATCTGCCCTGACACTATGATTGGCATTCTTGGAGTAAATGGGCAGAGTTTTATGTTATCACCCTGGATGTCAGAGAGAACTATGTACAAATAGAATCTTTGAAGTTAAGCTTCCTGGCTTAAATCAGGCTGCACCGCTTACTGTGTGACTATGAGTAATTTACCCGAACATCTGTGCCTCAGTTTTATTGTGAGTCAAAACTGCTATGCTGTTAGTACCTGCCCAATAGCTATTATCAATGACAAATTAAATAATCCTGAGACAAATTTAAAGAATTTACATTTTTATTGAAATATGAACGAATTGTGACAGACACTTTTATGAAAGCAAACTTTGCTCACAGGAAATGCAACAGCCAGAAATAAAAACTTTTTTTCCCCCTGAAATTAGAGGAAGGGATAGCACACAATGGATCCTAAAGGTGACAAAAGACATTAAAACACATGCATACATACATACTTTAATTCACATGTACATTGCTTTGCCTCAAAAGTAAGACCAGAGCTACAATAGTAAATATTTGTTTATTCTCACATATTTGCACGGTTAAAGATAGGTCCAATTGGATTGTTCTACCGAGCTTAGCTGGACTCCATCTTGCATCTATACGAAAGCTGAGGGTTCAGCTCTAATCTGGGGTTGGCAAGGGCACCGTATCTGAATTGTTAGCATGTTTGTGACCAGGTGGCCAAGTCAAGTGTGTAATTTTGATGGAGATGGCAGAATGCAAAAAAAGAAGCCTACTTTCACAAATTCTATGTTAACCTCATATTATTGATCAAAGAAGATCTGGTGTTTGAATAATGAAATAATGAAATAATGAAGATATGTCACCCCCAGGAAAATGTGAGTGTTTAAGTACTTGAGAAAAGTTTTTACAGATGTAATTAAACTAAGGAACTGCAGATTAGATCATCCTGGACTATTCAGATGACCCCTAAACTCAATCACAAGGGTCTGAAATCAGAGAGAAAAGACACAAATAGAGGAGAAAAGTGCCTGAACAGAGACTGGCATTGAGGAGCAAAGCCCGGCACATGCTGTTGGAAACCGGCAGAGGAGTGGAAGGATTGATTCTTCGGTAGCGCCTCTGGAGGATGTGACCCTGCTGACTCCTTGACTTTGGACTTATGCCAACCAGAATTTAGTGAATAATTTTTTTCTTAAACTTGGTGATCCAGGTCAGGTGGTGCCACAACCTGTGGCCTTAGTCCTGGCAGTGTTGATACTGCAGCAGCTGGAGGAACCATCTTGCTGGAAGGGCCGGACACCTGCCCAGGAGACACTGGCACCTTGCAATCTCCTCCCGTGCACTTCTGACTGGTCAATTTCGTGGATAGCACCTTGCAATCTCCTCATGTGAGTTTACAGGGCCTGAGAGTGCCAGAATCTTGCTGCTGATTGGACAACTGGCTGTAACTGATGAAGACTCAGGCCCTAAAAGTCAACATTGAGTTCAAGCAGAGAGCCCGAGACTAAACCTCTAAGAGGAAGCAGGAGAGCTTGTTACCCTCCTGGGTTCTCTCTGCCAGGAGCTTTGGTTTTTTGTAAGTTGTGATTTTTGTTTCTGTGAACAAACCGTGTCTTACTACTGATCCTGTGGTCTGTGGATTCATTCTTCAAATTACTGAGACCAAGAACCTGAAACACCAGTATCATTAGGTCACCATGTGCATGGCGGTGTGTTCTGGCAGTCCTAAAAAACTAATACAACACATAACACTTTGAACTGAAAGTCACTTAGCTTCAGAAGTCCTCCTTATGGTGAACAGCACTACAAAGTTGCCCGGAAACCTTTTTCTGAATACAGAGAAGGTTGAAGAATTGAAATAATGAACATCTACCAAGACTTACCCCTTATTCTAAAGGAAATAGAGAAAATTTATGGTAATTTGGTTTTTAAGAAATTCTGTGGGACAAGAAAAGTAAATTTCTATCATAACCTCTAATGGTATAGCACTCGATACTCTTTTGTTTCATTATACAATATGTATTTGGTGGAAAGACTCAAAGAGTTCCCCTAGATACCTGCCTCCCGGAAGTCCTGTATTTCTTTTAATCTCCTTCCTTTTAATATAGGTGGGTCCTGTAACCTGTTTCTAACCCATAGAATAGGGCAAAGTTGATGTGTCGTATTCCCATGATTATGTTACCTTATATAAGACTCTGTCTAAAGATTTCTCTTTTGCTGACTTTGAAAAAGTAAGCACGCATGTTAAGAAACGCACATGGCATGTACTGAAGTCAGCCTCTGGGATCCTGAGGAAGCCTTTAGCACTCACCTAGGGAGAGGCCAGGGCATTTCCAGTTATCCTTGTGAGGGTGAAAGTGATTCTTCCCAACCTCCACATGAGAACACAGTTCAAGTGACATCTCCTTGCAGCTTTGTGCCATCCTAAGCAGCTCCTGTGTTGAGATGATCCCCCATTCCTGACTAACAGAAACCCTGAGATAACAAATGTGCTCCATTTTAAGCTGCTGAGTTTTTAGCTATCTATTCAATAAATAGTGTAACGTGAAAAAGTATTTTCAAGTGTTAGTCACATAATAGTAATGAAATTAGGCCAATGTAAGACATAGCTCTAGATATCTTTGTTTCTAAATCTGGCAGAGTAGTGTAAGTAAAAGAGATTGATAAACCTGGTAGGTGTACCCATGATGATCATTATAGTTCAGCATTACAAACTATATCCTGAAAGAGGGTTTCTTTAGGGTTTTGAACAAAAGGCTTAAGGAAAAAGATTAACTTTCTTCAGAAATCTGAAGATATTTCAAGTGGAAAGTGTAACAGCTTCTTCTTATTCTGCTTTTGAGAGGAAAACCATAGTTAACAAATGAAGATTAGAATAATATAGACAATTACTTTCTGAGAGCTAGATCTGGACAATTAGAGAACTGGCTATAAGGCACAATGCCTAGTTTTTTTGCTCCTGGAGAAGTTTAAGCAATAATTGAATAAGCATCTCTTTTTTATATTATAAGGAGAAAATGAAAGATGGAAAGGAGAGAGAGAGAGACAGAGACAGAATAGAGATGAACAAGTGGACAAATGAAAGGATGGACAGGTGGATGGGGATCAATAGATAGATGGATATATGATTGTGAGACTGATGGCTGAAGAGATGGTGGGCCACTGGATAAATAAAAAATAGAGCTGTGGATAGACGGGTTGCATAGATAAAAGATAGATAGGATCTCACCTAATGTACACAATGTAAGGGTACATTTCAAAACAACTAAGACTATATTATAAATGCTGTACCACAAAAATATGAAAATGAGGTGATAGATTTGTTAATTAGTTTGATTTAAGCTTTCCACATTGTTTATCAAATCATCACATTCTACCCCATAAAGATACACAATTATGATTTAATAAAAATTAAATTAAACAAGATAGATAAGCATAGATACATAGATGAAATAGATCTTCCACATTATTTTCCCAACTTTTCTTCCTTAAGCCCTGAAAATTTCAAGTAATTTTTTATGCTGTACTATCCTTCTGGGGATGAAAACACTGCAAGTGGTGTAAACATTTTTACTAACAGCCTGAGAACTATGTTAGGTACCACAGTGAGAGGGGCCATCAGTCCCTCTTTTACCAATCAATCCCGTCTCTCCCAATGGCTGATATATTTCTTTTCTAAACTAATTTGTTTGTTGGATGGTGAGCGAATTACAAGCAGCACACATTGGAATGCTTACTCTATCAAAACAGAAGTCAGCTGCATGCTACAATGATGCCTCGTGCCAGCTGGCTAAAAAATGACTTTGGCTCCAGCTGTGTTTTGAAGCCACACTTTTCATGTATTACAGTCCAATCAGATGTATTGGCACTAAACTAAATAGGTCCAGAAAATATAAGAAAGGATGAAATGAATAGAAGAAAAAGGAGAATGCTAAGCTCTAAAGTAAATTCCAATCAGGATTAGACTTAATCAATCACACTACAGACACATATTCATAGCTAATAGTGTGAAAGAATTATTTCAGTTTTTGTGAAGACTTTCTTATGTAGATTCAGTGTTTCATATACATGTCTCATGTATATGTGCACACACACACATATATATGCAAGCTGTGAAAATTAGAAAAAGTAAAATATGAAAAGATATCAACTTTGGATTTTACTCTCACTTGAAACATTTGAATTTTAGTAGATTATTCTTGCATTTATTTAGTGTTGATATGGTTCAATTTTTAATTTTTGTTCAATGTTATGAAAACAGTGATGCTTTTCTATTTTGAGTAAATATTATTGTAAAGTATGTATGCCTACTATATGTGAATGCTCTCAATTCCCCAACATTTTCATTAATTTCTTTGAACATTGAGCACATTCTGTGCTAGAAACTATTTACACTAAGAAGCACATATTATATCCATTTCTTTTATGAAGTTACAAGATGAAAGAGTCAGAGGAATAAAGACTAATGATAGTCAACAGGCACTAGAATACAGGTGCTTACTACATGGCAAAGTTTCATGTGCAGAAAATGATTAACTCTGCTTGGACCCATGAAAATTTTTTAGAAAAAAAATAAAGTTTTATAACTACCTCCCGTGTGAGAAGGAATGATCAGGGAGAGAAAAAAAAGAAAGGCAGGAAGAACATCGGGCCAAAGAGGTAATACAAGAAGTAGTTTGGATGGCATGGATATTACTACAGAACAGAAGGTAGGGTGAGTAAAGTGGTTTGTCTTCTTACCTAGGAATAATTTCTGATGAAGTTCTTCATGAAATGGGGAGAAAAGAAATATGAATTGGAAGAGGGGAGAAAATGAGGGAAAGGGAGAAAAGAAGGAAGGAAGGGGGAAAGGAGGGAGGGAGAGATAAAGAGAGGGAGGGAAGAAGGGCACGAAAAAAATAAATAGGCTAAGCTAGAACATGAATAAATGGGGAAAAAGGACACTAAGAATGGGAAAAAGAGTTGGACCATGGCGTAGATATGAAAACTCAATTTATCAATTCCTTGAGGCATTTTCAGAAATTTTTTAAAAGAGCAATGCAGTTAATATGTTTCTTGTAATGCTATACTTTAATTATTTTTTTCATTTAAAATAAATCATTAGAAAAATAACACCCAGTAATGGGATTGCTAGCTTTCAGTTGTTGGAATCCCCTACTAATCATAGCAAGAGTAATTCTCAAGAGGAATTTTAACAGTTCCATTGCTATTAATACTTATATTCACTTACCCATTCATTTATCTTCCTATTACATAATTCATCCATTCATTCAAAAATGTTTTATAAGCCCCTCTGGATCCAGGAATAATGCCAGATCTGGGACTATGTCAGTGATCATCATGGTCCAAGTCCCTGCCTTCTAACAAAATTCCCTTTTTATCTAGTGATATCAGATTTAATAAGAATATGGAAAGTAAGAACACCAAAGTTCAGATCCTTTTCCTTACCATTTAGAATTATCATCACCGTTCACCATCCTCCCTTTCATGACAGTAAGTCTTACCGTGTCTCTGGAGAATTCTGTTTGGCAAAAATGACCACATTCCATCATTCTGCATGCAAATTCAGACATTTGTATAGCACGTCTTTGTGTATTGATTCTTTCTGTGGTTTATTTTAGGTCACTTTGCCAAGACCTTTAATTGAATAAAACTGTTATCCCTGTATTTATCTAGTTATAATAATCAGTGCCATTAATTTTCATGCCAACATTTCTCCATGAACTGCCACAGGAGAGTAATGCCAATTGAAAAGCTACAAAGAGGTGGAATAATTATTGTGACCTGCTTGTCATCAGAGTAAATTCTATTAATCCTCAGGGAAAATCCTGCCAATCCAGCAGCATTTCTTTCCCCAGGGAGGGTAAAGCTTTTCATCCTTTTTTTCCTGCCTCCTCTAAATTGCCGACCCACATTTGGTATTGCAACTGCATCACTGGCCACTGACCTGATAAGTTTCTCCTGCTTGCCAAATAGTTAGGAAACTGCAAGCAGGCTGTGTCCTTTTTCTGGAAGCAAAATTACCATATGCAAACATCTGACTCAGAATAAGTAAATTACCTTGGTCAATTGATTTACAATTTATCCGGAGGCAAGGTTTTGATAGAGATATTTTAAAAGAAGTAAAATTTATCACACTGACATAAAAGCCAAAATTCACTGCTTTTGCCCAGAATGGCCACATTCTACACTCCGCTGGGCTGGTTAACTCAGCCTGTTGGCTTACTGGGATTTTCCAACAGTTTCGTCTGTGCTTTGGGATTTAAATGAACTTCTGCTTAAAATCTCCTGTCTCCAATAGAATAGAGCCTCCTGTATTTGACAGAGGTAGTTCTGTGGTCCCCTAGGTGTGTTTTGGAATAGTATTACCCAGTGTCTTCCTTTGATTCCTCTCATTCTCCAGCAGGTGGTACACAAGCAGTGCCATGACGACCAAGTTCAGCTGCCAGAGTCTGTCAGAACAGGAGCCTTGGCGTGATTCTCCCCAGGCGTTGAATAGAGCAGGATGCATTAGACTGTTGCTGCTCTCTTCCTAACTCTCGTTCTGGCCATTAATTCCCCTTTTAAAAATGATATATCAAGTCACATTTTTGCAAAACATTACAAAGCCTGGTCCAGTAGTATTAGCCTGACATAAAAATACTTTGCCATAGTCAAAATGGAAATTAAACTGTTTCCTGACAGATGGATTATTATTATTATTTTTTGTTGTGAGGAAGGTTTATACTTGGAAAAAAATCAAGTGAAAAAAGACCGAATGCTACACAACTAACTGACTATGAGATCATGTTCTTTTTTCACATCTTTAGTAAGCAGTGTCTAACAACACTTGGGAGATAGAAAATAGTGGATAAAATTATGTTCTAAATTTTCTTATTAAGATAGGGTGGGAGGAGCCCGATGTGACCATGTATTGTCCTGAAACTTTTCACTTCACAGTATCATAATGGAGCATGGAACTTTAAAACTATTCAGGTGGTGGGCTTTCTTATAAGAAATAGTGGGATGATACTCTTCCTATTAAGAAAAGTCAAACAAATCAAATCAATGTCTTTTTGGCTAGCACTTATTATTTGGAAAAATTTCTCTTTGATATTGTAGGCTAAATCGTCATACAACTTGTGGTTGCTTGAAAATTTAAGGATAAATTGTTTAAAAAATAAAGAAAACAAAGATTTAAGCAAGTCACACAAATGAAAGTTTGATAACTCTAAACATTACTCCAGACTGTTCTACCTTTTCTATAATAAGGGTTAATTAAAAGGCTGGGTTCCTCTGGAGAGAAGAAAAATTATTATTAAGAAAAGTCCAGGGGTAGTGGCCATGCCTATAATCCCAGTACTCTGGGAGGCTGAGGCAGGTGGATTGCTTGAGCTCATGAGTTCGACACCAGCCTGAGCAAAAAGCAAGAGTCTGTCTCTACTAAAAATAGAAAAAAACTGAGGCAAGAGGATTGTTTGAGCCCAAGAGTTGGAGGTTGCTGTGAGTTATGACGACATGGCACTCTACCCAGGGTGACAGCTTGAGACTCTATCTCAAAATATATATATATTTTAAAAAATGGACTTGGCCATAGTTATCCTTTGCACTGAATGGATGTGAGGCAATCTGTTCCAAATCTCTATTCATACACTAATTAGCGACTTGGATCCTATCTATTATTTGTATCCAAATTTAACATTCACTCAGGTTTTTGCAACCCCCTTAATATAGATTCATGCTCAGTTTAAACAACTTCGACTTTAACCAATGTGTTCAATGACCAAAACATTCCTGAAAATAGTATGCACTTAGGGAGTCTCTTATTATTAATATATTAAATTGTATTAACCCTATTTCTACTCTTATACTTTATGACAAAATTGAATCTGACTCCAGATTTTGCCTTTTCTTTTGATCATTAACTGATACCCTGGAATGGTTTCTGACTTTGACATCAGGACTGTGGTACTTCCATAGAAATTTTAAGTGTGGCAATCATATGTTTATGCTCTCTATTCTGTGTCTACGCTAGTCATTTCATCTCTAAGATATACCATCCACCTTCCACCAAATGGCTTTCAAGTCCATAATCCATATGGCAGAAGGCGGGACATATTAATGAGTCAATGATTTTGCTTGAATTTAATCTTGGCAAATCAGACTGGAGACAGTACGATTTAAAGGCATGGAGTTTCCTTAGTGTGTCCCTGACTCTTAGTCAAACCAGGTAATTCTTCAATAACTCAGTGCTCAATTTATCCTTCTTGTTCTGATGGACATGTAAGGTTCACAGCTTGCCAGAGAGAACCAAAGCAGATGGCTCAAGAGCAATGGTATCTGTAGCAAGAGGATTGAAGGTGACAATGTTCAAATTTACTGAGCCTTGTGATCCTGGAAACCAACAGAGGTTAATGAAACTCTCCCACCCTTTTTCTGTTCCCAAGAAAGTTTCCTGGAAAGAAGCAGCACTCTTCTCATAGGACTAAGGACAGGGAAAGACTCAGGGATGCCCACTCTGTTTACCTATGGTGAGGCCAGACACCATATATTTCCATTCTTTCAATAATGAATAAATAGCTGAAAGGAGCTGCTTTGGCCCTGATTAAACTTGAGTTAAGTTTCTCCTTTTCCCTCATGCCTCTGAACTCGGATCCCACCTCAGCCTGAAACAGGATGCAACTCCTCTTTGTCATCCCCCCTCTCCAAAGTAGGCTGGCGTGGGGAGATACCATCCTCTGACTTCCCATCCCATTTTGTCACTCTAATTTGTGCCACTCACTCCTCTATTTGCTTTCCTTGCCTTCATTTCTCTTCTTTATAAAACAAAAGTTGTTTTGTTTTGTTTTGTATCCTGTCTAAGCTTTTCAATGCTGTCAGATCTCTTAGTCAGGAAATTCTCCCTGTTTACAAGAGCCTGTTTGTCTCTATGGCAAGAGTCTCTTCTGTGTTTTGTAATAAACCTCTCAAAGGTCCGAGTCTGATCTTCATTTGACAGTTTCTGGTGCTGGGACTCAGATTAAGATTCTGGGTGACCTAACTGGGTGGAACAGAACCACCTTCTATTGAATAGGCTGATCTGTGAGTTTTTTGATCTTTGTTCCTGATGGGCAATTTTAGGCTCTTTTAATGAGTTTTAATTTTTGAACCAGTTCTTCAAGCAACTGGTCTGTTACTAGTACAGTCTGTAACTTAACCTGTTACAAAGAAGTTAGTTTGATTTCTTCCTTCCTTTCCTTCCTTTCCTTCTCCTTTTTCCTCTCTCTTTCTTTCTCTCTCTCCTTTTTCAAGAAAAAGATTCTTTCTATCCACACCATGTGGTCTCTTCTGTTTTTCTCAAGCTCATGCTACTGACAAATGAGGAGGATAAGAAGTTCTAAAGGGTTCCCTTAGGTCTCTGACCTGAGAATTAGGTGAGGAAATTAATCCAGTGCAATTATTGTCCAGTTTTAAAGTCCCCCCCCTTTGATTTAAGTATTTTTTTAATCCCATAGGGAATTCACTCTATTGGGCATCTTCCCACCCACTCTTTTTTCATTGTTCATTCTGCTATTATAACAATAATTCTGTCCAATGTCTTCAGAAGGGATTTTGTTTTTAACCGAAAGCAATTTAGAACCAAAATAGCCTCTTTAATAAACTTGGGATTTCCCAGAACTGGCTCATCTTGCACCTCTTTCTTCCCAACCCCCTCAATGTTCCTCCTTTTTCACTATCTTCCATCTTTTCTTTAACTTCTTTGAGTTCTTTGATCTCAACCCTTTCAAGTCTTGGGTCTCCTCTATTCTTATTTTCACCCTCTCCAGACCTTCATTTGCCACTCCAGACTCTTAATTCTCTATAATCTACAGGATTCCAACCTGTGGATCAAAACCCATAGGAACTGTATTAAAGGGCTGCGGCATTAGGAAAGTTGAGGACCACTGCTATAATCATTTGAGTTTAAGTCTTCGTTCCCTATTAGATTTCCTTGAGGGGTTAGGGTTAGAGTAATCAGAGGCCAACAAATCTATTTGGAAATATTTCAGTGTTTTATTTACTCAGATGGACTTTGAAGACACCCAGTTGGCTACCTGATCTCTTTCCAGTCCCTTGTCTAAACTTTAGTTCATATATTCTAAAAGATTATACATCATGGCAAATTAAAGCAAGTAAAATCAACTTGTCTCATGCTCCAGAAAAATATTTCAGAGAAAAATATAAACATGGGAAAAACAAAAGACTTCTCTCTTTTATATAAACCAGTAAATTTTGTATTTTAGCACTTATGACTAAAACAGACTAAATTTTTAGAGTTAAAGATATAAGCTCTCTATTTGTGCATGTGAGACCATGTATATATATGCATATGTGACATTTTCTACCTTCAGGTGTTATTAGAATATTAGGTTATAAAACCCTGTCAGTGCCCTCTATTATGGCTTAAGCATAATGAAATATTTATCTAAATTTAAATTTCCCAGAAAGTAATAAAAGTTGTGAAATGCAACCTCAATCCAGAGAATACCTATGGACAAAATGAACCTCCTGTGATTATGTGAATCAGCACAGAATTAAACAGTGTCAAGAAGCCACTGAAAGGTGGGGAAACAGTCACATGTCCAGGGTTTTAACAAGTATCTGTTTTACAGCCCTGAAGTGTAACAATTCTGTAACCAGAGCCTAGAAAACCACAGAGACTTGTGGGATCCACTCAGGGATTAGTTGAATCAACCAACTGGGCCCAATCATGTTAAATACTTACTTTGCATAAATGGACCTGATTGAGAACAGGGACAGGGACTTTCTCCATGAAAGCCAAATACTTTCTCTGTTATATGAAGTATATTTCACTTCTAGGGAAGACTTTGTTTCCCCAATCCATAGTTAGTATTTCAGAAAATAAATGCTCATGTTTGGCCTCCACAGATCTCATGGTCTTTTGTTTAAAATGTGAATTTATTCTGAGTAAATTTTATTTCAAAACTAATTGTTTTGTAGTATGTCAACTAGAGGATGGTTTCCATGATATTTTACTCATTTAATACTTTCCACTTCTGCTAAATTAATTGCACAAATATTGCAGGATTTTTCTGTTAAAAAAAAAAAGGAGTACTTTTGTCAGTTAAATACTGCTAATTCCAGATGAGAAAGAAGAAAGGGTGGAGCAATATATGAGTGCATATGGAAGCTGGTAGAATATGCAAAAAGGCAATTTTATTTACCATGATAAAAGCTGGCAACAATGTGAAGGGTTTATTTATAATTTTTTAAACACCCATTCATATAAAATACACAGTTTGATATTATAAAAACTGAAATTAGCTTTCTTCTTTGCTAAAATGACAATTGTTTTTTTCTTCAATTATTGGTCTTCTCTTAGAAGAAGGCAAGTGAATTTTTCTACCATATCTGAATAAGTATGAAGAGATAAAGCCCAAGAACATGATCTGTACCTCCAAGGACTCATCACCACAGTAGACCACACACGGGCTGGACTTCTCTGTGTACAAGCTGCTGCCTAGAAAGCAGTGAAGGTTAATGGAATCCCCTTCCCCCAAACTAGGTGTGCAAAAATGCTTATTGAAAATAAACACCCTTCCCTTTATGACTTAGATAAGAATCAAGGTTGCCCTTTGTTTATTATGAGGAAGCCAAATACAGATCTCCAAATTTCCTATTTTTAACTCATTAATGAATTGCTAACCCCTCCTGTCCTCACTGATCAATTGTAACAAAATATTGTTTAAGCATCTTATCTCTGTTACAATAAACCACTGGCTGACAGGGAAGTGGACTCCCTGTGACTAAGATGAGGCACAACAGAAATGGAATTACATGGCAGTAGCAGAGGCAGAGATTTGTCTGTATTGGTACTCCCAGAATTGCTAACTACCCCAAGGTCTTCCCTATATTTGAGCAGAATTCAGCTCTTGAAAAACACCGTCAAAACAGCTACAACTTAGTTTCCCAACTGACACCAATGGTCTACCTAATGCCGGCTGATCAGACCTCTGCTTCAGTCCACCAGCAACTCTGATTGGATAGGAGACAGACCTTGTAAACATTCTTTCCTAAAACAGTCACAAACCTCCAGCCTGTTTCAGTTATCTTACAGAGATTGTGCACACAACATCTTTATACCTTACAGAGATTGTGCACACGACGTCTTTATACCTTAAAGAGATTGTGTACATGATGTCTTTATACCTTACAGAGCTTGTGCACATGACGTCTTTATAACTTACAAAGATTGTAATTTTTGGTCATCTGGGTATATACCCAGTAAAGGAGCCTGTGTCTTTACTATTTCAATCTCCTACGTGCCACTTAAGAGCTTTTGAATTTTTGACCAGACAAAAGATTTCATAATATCATTCCAAAACACAACCAAATGTCATTCGGTATTTGGCTTCGTTGGCTTAGAAAACAGTTCAGATATTACTTGATCTTCTGGTTTTCATTATTGTGGACACTAAAATAATGATTTGTAGAAGTGCAGGTAACCAAAGAGATTTAACAAAATGCCAGATAATTTGTTCACTCCTCTCTACCTTCATAAATAAACAGAAAATATAGAAATAAAAAATAGGAAAGCAGACTGATAGAAATTGTTGCAAAGAAATGAATGGTCTTTTAAATTCATAGCAAATGTCTTTTTTTCTTTTTTTAAAACAAAAACAGTGCTCTCCAGGAAATCTCAGTTTTTGTTTTTGTTCAACTAGGACTGCAATATTTAATTAACTTCACAGCTGGATCAACTTATGACATTTTATACTCATTTTTCTTAAATGTTTGGTACAGTATGAATATTCTTTTCATCAATACATCCCCTCCTTGACTCACACACAATTTTTTCCCATCATTGTTGACCGAGCTTTGTACTTAGAAGTATATTTGTGTATATATATATATATGTATAGCTTTGCCAATAATGGTATCAAAAATTTCAGGATCATCTTTTTGAATCTTTAAAGAGCTATTGTATTGAAAACCAAGGAGGATTATGTGTAGTTACAGAAAACAATTTTTTTAATATTGAAAATAAAATCCTAGCAAAAATAGTGGAGCACTCTCAAGATAAATCTTTATATTTATGTTTTTAAAAGTCATAAAAGATAATACTCTTGGGGAAATAATTGGTAATTTTGAACTGAAAAGTATGGAGAGGAGTCCACCTAAATGTAGACAGGTTTGGGAACATTTTAACCAATTTATTTCACTTATGTTTTCCCATTTACATATGGGTAAGGGTGATATATGATAAAAAAAATCTATGTATAAATTAAATCTAAAAGATCCCTTTTAGGCTTGGCACCAGTAGCACAGTGGTTATGGTGCCAGCCACATACACTGAGGGTGGCGGATTCAAACTCAGCCCAGGCCTGCTAAAAAACAATGACAACTTCAACAAAAAATAGCCAGGTGTTGTGGCGGGTGCCTGTAGTCCCAGCTACTTGGGAGGCTGAGGCAAGAGAATCGCTAAAGCCCAAGAGTTTGAAGATGCTGTGAGCTGTGAGGCTACGGCACTCTACCAAGGATGACATAGTGAGACTCTGTCTCGAAAATAAATAAATAAACAAATAAATAATAATAAAAGATCCTTTTCACTGTTAAAAGATAAAAATTCATAGTGTTAAGAAATATCACTTATATCTTGTGATAAGTGACAAAGTATGGCAGCATTTTTAACTTCTTATTTATTTATTTATTTGAGACAGATCTCACTCTGTTGCCCTGGGCAGAGTGCTGTGCCTTCATTATAGCTCACAGCGACCTCATACTCCTGGGCTCAAGCTATCCTTGTGCTTCAGTCTCCCAAGTAGCTGGGACTATAGGCACCTGCCACAATACTTGGCTAGTTTTTCTATTTTGAGTAGAGATGAGGTTTCCTTCCTGCTCAGGCTGGTCTTGAACTCCTGAGCTGAAGGGAGCCACCTGCCTTGGCCTCCCAAAGGGCTACTTTAGATTTGATAAAAAATACTACAACAGTCACTTAGAGCATTCGTCACACAAATCTGGAATAAGTCTTAGCATTTCTGCTTCTTCTTTTCAAAAAAGATTTTCATTTTATTAGAAACTTAGGTTTACTTAAAAAATTGACAAATAACAATTGTCTATATTAATATTTATAGGGTACAATGTGTTTTCATACGCCTACATTGTAGAATGATCCAATTAGACTGGTTAACATATTCATCACTCGAAATACTTATTTCTTTGTGATCTGAGATTTAAAATCTATTCCTTTGGCTAGTTTGAAATACACATTAATAACTATAGTCATCATGCTGTCCCAATCTTCTACTTCTTACCTGTGAATCCTTAAATGCATCACTTTACATACTGATTTTAATTTCATCATCTTTTAAATGAGTATATAAAAGTACTCAGCAGGGTGTGTGGTGAGGAGTAAATTCAAGGACAGGGTAAGCAACTTAGCACAATGTCTAGTGCATAGTAAGGACTAATAAATGCAAGCCCTTACTATTGCTATACATTTCAATATGGCCATGTCACAACATTTGAGGATGCTAACTTGAGTCTAAAATGTCTAGCCTGACCCCACAGAACTGCTAGATGCTCAAATGTTATTTCAAAATGTTAAGTGTCAAACTGCTATACAAAATACTGTTATTGTTTGGGCAGCACCTGTGGCTCAGCGAGTAGGGTGCCGGCCCCATATGTCGAAGGTGGTGGGTTCAAACCCAGCCTCGGCCGAACTGCAAAACAGAAAAGTAGCCAGGCGTTGTGGCGGGCACCTGTAGTCCCAGATACTTGGGAGACTGAGGCAAAAGAATCACCTAAGCCCAGGAGTTGGAGGGTGCTGTGAGCAGTGTGATGCCACGGCACTCTACTGAGGGTGATACAGTGAGACTCTGTCTCTACAAAAACAAAACAAAACAAAACAAAAAATACTGTTACTGTTTATAATTATAGTAGCAATTGGTGTTATTCAACAACATTGATGTTCCTCCCATGATTATGAGCACTTTGGTAGAGAAAGGATTGACTATTTGGGTTCAAGGAGAGGTTGAAATAGGGAAGGGATTGAAGCCTTCCCTGGGGAGAAGAGAAGCTGGTATCGGATCATGTCTAAAGTACATTTTACTTGTAAGGTTTTTTGAAATAGTGTCAATATGATGTAGTGCAGGGTTGTCCAACCTGCAGCCCATGGGACACAGATTGTTTGACTGTTTTGCTGATTTGTGGTGTCAGATATTGCTAAAAGTATGCACGGAACTTTTCTTTTCTTAATCAACTTTCTTTAGTGTGTGTGTATGTATTATATACCCCAAGACCACTCTTATTATTTCAATGTACCTCAGTAAAAAGGCTGGACATTCCTGGGGTAATGTGTTAAGACATGTGAAGTGTGGCTGGGCACTGTGGCAGGTGCCTGGAGTCACACCTACTGGGGAGGCTGAGGCAAGAAAGAGGATCTCTTGAGTCCCAGAGTTTGAGGTTGCTGTGAACTGTGGCACCACCACATTTTACGAGGGTGACAGAGTGAGGCTCTGTCTTGAAAAAACAAACAAACAAAAAAGATGTCTCAGTGTGTTTGTAGCAGTCAAGTGCTTGATCCTCACTGGCACCACAACCTTTAGACCCCTGGCTCTTTATTTTCTTGTCTTCAACCCATCCTCTTCCCCAACCTCACCCCACTTTGTACCCTTAATCCCAATTTTTCTCCTTTCTTTAAGAGCCTGTGATTTCCTCTCCTTTTATCTGTCCCAAATATAACTAGTTCTGGTAACGATGAGACACTTCACAGCTTCAGTATTTTGTTGCCTTTAGTTTGGGGGAAGGGGAGGAACTATTGATGTTGGCACCAGTTCTCAAATTAGAATTGTAAAAGTGCTTAGGGCTTTGTCTGCTCTCCCGCTGGCCAGCCTGGCAAAAGGCTTCACCCTCTACTCCCCTTGATATATTTCCTATGGTGAACAGGATCCATCGTAGACTTTGGATTCCTGAAATCTAAAACCTTTACAAATATATTTTTCTTAGCAGATGAGAAACTGAAAAATTATAGCATGCCAGACGGGTTGAAACAATTCATCTGGTATGTTGAAGCTAATTAGACATGCAACATAAACACTGCCATGATAAAAATGTACAGAAAAGGCATTTCACAAACAGTATGACTATAAAACCCTACATCGGATCAACAATGTTTATAAAGAAACAAGGCTGTGCCAAGATTACGTTCCGAAGTCCGTGAGTTCTAGCGAGGCATCTGCAGAGGGAGCCAAGTCACTTGAGCGCTTGATGTTGAAGAGAGACTGACTCATGCTAAACCCAAAATGATTAGGAGCTGGGCGGGAAGCAGTTGGACTTAGCGGAATCTTGTTGTCCTTGGCGCTAAGCTTGTGGATTTAGCCCCAGATTTGGCTTATGTTCTGTAGGTACCTCACTTTGCAGAACTTTTGGGGTTTAATTTCTGGGCATGTCCTAAGATCTCAATTCATTTTTCCCGCAGGCAGGCTTTTCAGAAGACAAAGAGGCTGATTTCACATAAATAATAAGAGAGGTTTGGAAGAATTAATGACAAACGTTGCCAGGTCTGTTGAGACACACTGAGGTGGAAGCAGAGATGAACAATTTGTTCATTCAACATTTCCAGATCAAGTAGTTTCTACATGCAAGGAGGGGACTGCAGCTGATACCAAGATGAGTGCGACGGAGTGCTTTGGCCTCTTAGAATTTACTGCAAGGCATTTGTAACCGTAAGTATAAAAGGTGACACAATGCTCAGCAAGAGAAAGAGAAAAAGAGGGGAGTCAAGGAAGGAAAGAGTAATCCAGCTGTAATTTTATGAAAAAAAAAAAATCACACAACATGCTCAGTCTTGCTGGAAAAGTCAGGCAGGAACGCAGTTCCTTAGAACAACTCTTTAGCCTCTAATTGTCAAAGTTCGTCACAAAGGGAAAATGAAGCACCTTTTAACATCAGCGTCCACCTGACAGCATTCAGGGAACATTTTAGCTGAGCCTTAAAAGATTAGTAGGGTTTTGGCAGCTTCTGCTAGGGAGGACAGCATTCTAAGACAGTGAAAGATGTTTACAAGGGCTTAGTAAAGACAGGTGCTACTAAAGGAATAGTTGTTTTATTTCCCTACCTGGAAAAGGACAAAATCGACTGGACATTCACAGGCTCATCATGTTCCTGTTTGTTCTATGCCATGGACTTATTCTAGATTAAAAGAATATTTTTTTGACTACAGTTTCGTATACTGAGGTAGTAAAGTGTCAACATAGCCTTTATTAGGCTCTTCCTGCAGATATTCCAAGCTGAGTTTTCAAATCCAGAGATTTGATTATGAAATCGAAGAGGGTTCAGTGAAGGAAAGGCCATACAAAGGAGAGTTTCTAGAATGAAGCCTTATAAAATCGATTTTTAATCAGTGGAAAGTATTTCTAAACAATTTCTATTCACCTTCCTCCTCCATCAAGCTGGACCTAAACGTTGTGCAAGTAATACCAAAAAAAGATGACAACCAGCACTTTGGGAGGTTAGGTGGGCAGATCACCTGAGCTCAGGAGTTCGAGACCAGCCTGAGCAGGAGGGAGATCCTTGTCTCTAAAAACAGTTGAGCATTGTGGCGGGCACCTGTAGTTCCAGCTACTTGGGAGGCTGAAGCAAGAGAATCACTTGAGCCCAAGGAGTTTGAGGTTGCTGTGAGTTAAGATGCCATCGCACTCTACTAGGGGTGACAAATGAGATTCGTCTCAAAAAAAAAAGACTGAATGACAAATGATGACTACAATATTTAGGAAAATATCATGTTTCAACTGATGCAAAAATATGGCTTGATTTTAAAGTGTTTCTTCTTTAATAAATCTTCCTAAAATTAGATATCAGTTTACAGTAGCCATCAATCCACTCATTCAACAAATATTTATTAAGTACCAATTAGAGGATGGGAGCTAATCACAGCTCTAAGCTTTTATGCTTATTTACAATGAAATATCTTATAGTCTGTAATTTGGACAAATTGAAGGGTTGCCGGAAGATAAGTTTCAGTGCAAGGACAGAGACTGTTGAAAGTATTTCAAGTTCTTCTTGAGATTAGTTTAATACAAACTGAACCTGAATAATCTAATTCTAAATGTCCTTGCTAGATGTTTATGCTCCAAACTTTGTTTTAAATAAGTGAAAGCTCAGAAAACCTGAAACTATTTCTCCGCAAATGCACACACTCTAATTGATGGCTTTATCATATGTATATGTGATAAAGAAACTCACCTTTGTATGAAAATTCAGAAATAGAAATCATGGGGACTAACACTTACAAACAGGAAAAATTTTGACAAAGACTATGGGATAATTGAAATAACCCTTTCTGACAAACCTTGTCTTTTGCTTTGTTTAAATTTCTTTAATTGTTTAATTTTTTGCAATTAATAAAGCACTACTTAGTCCAATAATAGAAGAAAAATATCTCCCAAACATAAAATTCTTAGCACTGAATTTCTAGAACGTGTGAAGCTCTATTTCTCCAGATATTATTGCCTCTTCCTCATTAGATCTTACATTGGAACTTCTTACCCAATTCTCCATCTCTTTTAATTTCTCTTTTGTATGTCATCATTTTGCCTTCCTCAGCCAATTAGGCAATTTCTTCCCATCTAGCTGCCATTTAACCAATTCTCCTTTTAGCAGACTCTACTTTGATAATTGGGTTTTATTTCAATTGTTTTGTGTTTGATCTGATTTTTTAAAATCTTTCTTAAAATTTCCTCAAGTCTCTTACACTTCTTTTCAGTGATTAGTTTAGAACTCTCCAAGCATGGTTAGAACTCTCCACTCTTCTTTAATTGAGAGCAGTGATCTAGGTATCTAATTCACCAAGCCCTATCTCCCTGTATAACTCCAACGGCAGCATTCGTGTCATATCCTGAGTAAAACTGTATACCCTGAGTTGTTGCTCCTGGGAGCCATTCACATAGATAAAATGGAAACAGTTATGACAATTACTTGGATAAAGGCTGCCTCCTGGGATCATATAGTCCTCCATGTTTCAAAAAATATTAGAAAAAAGTAGAAAAATATTTTAAAAAAAAAGAAAAATACACATATTACGTAAGAAATACACATATTTTAAGTCTAGGCTCTTAACATATATGATTTGAGAATGTAATAAGAGATTCTGATTTTCATGTTGCAGGTGAGAATGAGGAGGCTCAGGAAGGTTCAGGTACTTTTGCAAAGTCAGATAATTAATGATGACTGAGCCAAGGTTTGACTAAGGAGATTGCAAAGTGCACATTTATTGCGCTACTCCGCAAGTATGTAGTTACTAGGAGTGATTCTGCTCTCTTCATCGTGGGTGGTCAGGAAGTAGACCGAGTAGAAGGCCAAGAGCAGGGACTTAAGGCCCAAGTGAACCAGAGCACTTCATTCTGCAGGGGAACCGCAGCCCACCTCAGCCTTTAGCAAACGTCTGCTCTTTGTACCCTAAGCAAGCTTAGAGCTCTATCAGATAAAAAGCATTATCCATAGTGCAGAAACTTCATTAGGAGTGTCATTCTTATGTAAATTTACCCAAATGGTGCCTTTTTTCAACTCATTTGAGTTTCTGGAAATAAAAGTTAATGACGTTACTAAAACTCAACACCGAAATGAACTACTCTTTTTAAAAAACATATTTTTAAGCTTTAAATTACACATGGTAATTTCTGTCACCGTCTTCCCAAGATGAGAAAAGAATAATTTCTAATACCACTTTCGTATCCAAATGAAAAATGGGGCGCACTTTGACGAAAGGCAGCTGGATGGCCTGCTCGCCTGCCCTTTTCCTTTCTCCCGCTTTCTCTCTACTTTCTCCTGCTTCCTCCCATATTTTCCTCCTCCTTGCCAAACAAAGGCCTTCCCTCCTGGAGCTTATATTCTAGTGTGGTAGCCGGGCCAGAAAATAAACCGAGACACAAAATACGAAGGTACTTTGAGACAGTGACAAGTGCCGAAGAGGAAATAAAGGGCACAAAGCAGGCAGATGGAATACAGAGGAACAGGGGCACGGCTAGTGGACAAAGGGCTTCCCGAGTCTCCCCGAGAAGGAGAAGGCCCCAGCACACAGAGGAAGGCCTTTGGGACAGAAGGAAGCTCCAGAGCCAAGCTCAGAGGCCGGAAGGAGCTGGGCCTCTGTGTGCAGGGAGTAGACAGAAGGCCGCTGGCTGAGCAGGGCGCCGGCCCTGGGGCGAGGTGAGGGAGGTTCGCAGGCCTGGAGCAGGCGGTTCTCCCCGGCCACCACCACGGGTCTGGGTTTTATTCTGAGAACGTGGGAAGCTCTTGGCGGAGTTGAAGCTGGGAGTGACTTAGTCTGGTTTAGACTCTTCGAAGATCACCTGAGCTGCCATAGGACAAGAGTGGAGGCCACTGAGCCCAGGTGAGATGACGATGGGTCTGGCTGGAGCGCTGTGGCAGACACAGAGAGAACAGGAGGGACAGAGGGCATATTTTGAATGTAGAGCTGACAGAGCTTGCCGCATTTGGTGTGGTCTAAGGGAAAGAGAATATCGAAACGACTAAGGCTTTGCCTTGCTATTTAGCTACTGTAGGATTCATTCTCAGGTGAGAAAAGTGCGTGCTGGGGACTGGATGAGAGCCTGGCAAATGACAGCCCAAAGACACTGTCCCACGACATGGCAGAGACCAGCCAGACAGTGAGCACAAAGCTGGTACCACATCATGTTTACCTGCAAGGAGGTGGAGTTATCAGTTAGAGCCGTGGTACCCTGAGTTTTATCTGAGAATCAGCAGCACTGGTCACATGGTTGGATTGACACAGTCTCTGTCCCCACTCCAGACCCACCAACTCCAAATCTGCTTTGTCTGAGTGCACACAAACATTTCAAATGCAAGGGCAAAGGGATGCTGTAGCTGATTGGAGACCATGTCTTTTGTTTTAAGAAATACACAAAGCACTATGCTTATTTACCATTCATATCTTTAAAAAAATAGAGGTTTATATGACAGCAACAGCAAAATATCAAAACAAAACCTCAAACCTAGCTTCTGTAAGCACGCTTCAACTCGCCTTACCTACCAGGTTGCTTTCCCTCTCCAGTGGTCTAACTTTCCCATTATTTTAGTAATTGCACACGAGAGAATGGAAATCTGCACAAATCTGGTTACCAGGCTTCAGGGGCTCGTGGTCAGAAATACTGCTCTCCAGTAATATTTTAAAGGAAACATTACTTTCTTTAATTATAAATAGAGGTCACAGCAATTTCTGCACAGACCCCTAAATGTTTTATGATGTTTTTAATGAAAAAAAGGCAAAGGAGCCCGCACTTCAATATATCACACACACCAGAGAGGCAAAAAATTATAATAAAAATCTATGTACTCAACTACATTTCAACTGGCAGTGAATCTACTGAGAATGGAACCATTTATATATAGCTCATTTATTTCTTGAGTTCAGGGGGACCTCACTAAGAAGAGCACTTCCCCTCAAATCTGTATTTCCTTCCTGGAGAAGTCACCTAAAAACTGAATGCAAAATCCATGTTTTTAAAAATAAAATCAAGATGTTTTCCAGAACCCTGGTGCTGATATCACTGTATTGGCTTGCACGGAGAGCTTATTAATCAAAGTTCAGTTCAAATCAACAAGTATTTATCGAACACCTATAATACTCGAGGTTTTTTTTTTTTTGAATTATGTGCATATAGAGCTACTGAAAGTTGCTGATTGAGAAATTTCCACATTGTCAATTTCAAAGACAAAAGAGGGGTGAACTTTATTTACAACTTACAATGCTCATACCATGGAGATTTAATTTCACCGCTGGCATATTAAATTAAATATGGTTTCCTTTCCTCTTGTTTTCAAATATCTGAATTTAGCAACACTACCTAAATGCCCCTTTCTTGGAAAATGCTTTCCTATACACCCAGTTGAATGCCAATTTTTACTCTTAATATTCTGTCATTATAATTTCTTTCCCATACTACTTAATACAACTGTAATTTTATTTTGTATGTCTTTGTTTGCTTGTGTTCGGTCTTCCCATTTGGAGAGTCTTCATGAGAACAAGGGCTGGTCTGATTTGCTCTCCAATGAACACCAGCTGCCTAGTGGAGTGCCCTCCCAGGCAAATAATAACAATTTGTTGAATGAATACTTGAGAGCGTTAAACTGTCAAAATCTTTTCTCTGCTATGCCGATTACCACCTTCTGATTTCATACACCCTGATTAAACTTCATCTCTCTCTTAATTTCTTGTTCATTTGCTCATTCACTTACCAGCAGTATACATGTCTGGGTAGAGTATATTTGTCTAGCAAAAAAATAACCCACATTATTTTTGAGGCCTTTCTTCCTAAATCTAACCTATTCTAGTCATTCAGTAGCTATGGAATATTAGTACCTTTTTATTACTTCATCTAATTTTTGATTTTTATCAGGAGAGTAGTAAACTAGATTATCTCAACCAAGAATTTTCATCAGCTACTAAAAACAAAACAATTAAGGCCAATATGTAAGTCATTAGGCACAAAATTCCCATTAAAATTATTTGCCTTCTACTGTATCAACCACGTGAATTTCATATTTCCAAGAAGAAAGCTGAAAAGAACATGGACAAAGGCGAGTCAGTGGTATGGTGTCCCCTTTGCACATGACCTACCATACAGCTGCAACTAGGCTGACAACAAATATGAGGGAAATAAAGCCAATGCATCACAAATAAGGAACACAAATCAGAGGAAGAAAGCAAATGCCTCAATTTAAACTTGTCTTCAGGTCAAAATCTCAAAGCTACATTTCAGTTGGTATGTTTAACTGGAGCAAGACAGAAACATTTGAAGAAACAGGCAGACAATTCTGGAATGCTTTTGTTTCCAAGCAGAAAAAAGTTCCGTAGTAGTCAGTTTGAATCTCTAGATCTATTAGGCCCATAAAGGATGAAGAGGGACTTGCAGGTCCATTTTTATAAAATTCCCAGTAAGGGATCAAGTGCCTATTATTCTCTTAAGTGTACTTTTCATTATGGAAGTAATAAAGATCGTTACAGAAAGTTTGGGAAATAGAGAAATAAATAAAGGAAATAGAGAAATAAAGAGAAATAATAGAAACCATCCACGATTGCTGACATCAACAGAGATCACAGATTAGCTGATAATGGTAAACACAGGCAGCAAAATGAAGTGTCTTCTGTTCATCGGTTTAATATATTTGCCTGCTTAGTGGAAGGAGCTTAGAATATTGACTTACAAAGTGGGGCATTAACAGAGAAAGCCACAGAAGTGGGACTCTCCCATTGCCATGTGAAGAACCATCGACATTAGAGATGGCAGATAAGGGAGATGAAAAAAATATTAGATGACATGGTTGAAAAAATGGCTCTATAAACACTGAGCATGTAGCTACAAGAGGAGTGGCTTAAAAGACCCAGCACGTTAGTGGGTATTGGATACAACTTTTCATGAGATATTATAAGAAAGGGATGAGCTTAACTGGGATGTTTTTAGTTTGCAAGCAAAAACGTTAAGAAGGGTAGTCAGGGAACTACATCCTAAGTTAAATGACCTGGAAGAGGTGATACAGCTGTCAGTTTCCTCCCAAAGATGAATATTTCAAGTAGCTTTGATATAGCAACCATTAGTGTAAAAGGGAGGCATGCAGAGAACGATACAAAAGAACAAAGAAGGTGGAAGGATATTTTAGCAAAGAACATTGGATGTAATTATTGGCACAAGAGGTAACCGGGCACAAATAGATGAGAAGCCCGCTATGATTCTGAGGAAATCATATGGCCATGAAAACCACAGGCCTGGCCTACAAAATGCTATGACAATTCCAGCCCATTGGTAGAAAGTGAACATGAAACACACATCTCAATGTCTATCTCAGATAGAGCAATGGAAGATAATGAAGGTAAGAAAATAGGACCTGACAATGTGTGGAGCCAGAGACTACAGAAAATAAAGGGCAGGGAAGTTACCTTGAAACAGGTTGAGGAACTCTTCCCTGTCAACACCCCCACTGCGAAGTCAGAGTGTATCCCAAGGCCTATGGCAGAATTAAATTAGTGCCATGGACTACCGAAGAACTGAATGACAGTTTTTAATGAAATTGTACTGTGTGCATGTGTATATCTGTTGTGGTGGAGTGGTTGTGGGGAGAGAAAACTTGTCTTTTATTATATAGATGCCCAGACTTCACAGAGCCAACTCCAGACCTAATAGAAACAATTTAGCATCATCAGGGATCCTGGTAGTAACCAGGGAACTTCTGCTTTCCTCACTTGTGGAAGGAAAGAATGCTCTATATGTGGCTGGCGGGATAGACTGTAGCCAAGACTCAGATCTCATCAAAATCCAGCCTCCCTCTTCTGTAACTCCCTGGCTCATGGTCAGCTGGCTCCATTCATTACATTTCCTGTCTCACTTGCCATTATTTATTGATACAATCATTGAAATGAGATTTCACTAACAGAATACAAGTAAAGTGATATGAGAGTACTGTGTGGGAAGATTCAAGACAGCACATTTGCTTTTCATACATTTCTCTCCCTTGCCATGTATCTGAGATAGACATATCTGAAAACTGGCTCGAAACACACATTCTCCATACAAGAATTCCCCAGAGCAGAGCTTTCCAAACTTCCTTGGTCCATGACGCCTTTATGTTTCATAGTACACTTAGTCCAAAAGAAATATTTAATGATTCCATTTAAAAGTAATTAGTTTTAAAAAATTCAAATGTACAGTAGAACCTCCATATTGACCATCTCTCTAAGTTGACATAATTTTCATAGATGGGACATGCACCACATGTACGTATCAGGACAGTAAACCTAGTTCCTTATGTTGACCAGTTTGTTACAGTCCCTTGCGTGCTCAACTTATAAAGATTCTGCTGTATATGTCCAAACCATCTAGTAGTGACTTGAAATAATAATAATACATATAATTTAAGAGATCAATATTTATAATTTTAACCATCATTACTAATGAAATTTGCCCCTTTGTTGAGCATGGCACAACTTCTCAAATACCACAAACTTTATTTCCTACTCAGTGTTGATTTTTTCACCATACTTGCTTTTTAAAATCCCATTTGCTGAAAAAACAGCTTTGCAAAGGCATGATGTCATTGAAAGAAACATAATGTGACTTCTCAGATTGAAACTGATCTATCTTATTTGCATTTGGGGTTTCTTTGTTGGAAAGATTAACATTATCCTAACTAATACAGTGAATAAACTTCTGCATGGCTTTCAAAGAAACATAAGAAAATATTATAGGGAATCAGAATAAGGTGTGGATTGCCCTCAGACATAATTGCTTTTCTTAGAACTGAACTAAGATGTATAAAACACAATGAGAAAGAAAGTGAAAGAATGGCAGGTAGACTCTGGGATATAACCCTCCAAAGAATATGATGAATCTCCATATGACCTTCAAATACTCTCAGTGTTATTAGCCCTAGTCTTCTGATCAAAATGGTAATTCTGTTCAGTAGATAAGTCTTGAGAAATGAGTAGGTATTTAACAACAATAAATTGTTACAATAGCCTATTTATTAATTTAGCAAGTATTTACTAAATACCTACTATTTACAAATTACTGGTATTAAAAAAATACATAACACAACTATACAGAGGATATATTATTTGCAAACTATTATTAGGAAGAACAAATTCTCCATTCCACAGACAGATTGAGTTTTCATACCTTCCTTACCCCAAAGTCAACTGTCCACTGTTTTTAACTTCATTCTCTGAGGGGAAAAACAGATTCATGGGGTTAGGCATTTTTTTCCTATTGGCCCATATGCATTGTCTATCTTTAACAGGCTGTTCACAATCAATTACCTATATTATGTTTTATTTTTCAACTGTTAAAGTCGAATCAAAGAAGGTATTATTTTAAAATAATCTAAATAGGAACTTAGAGATTTCAAGACTGAATGGGAGGTGAACAATATTCTTTATTGCTTCCCTGATTTATCCTCGGGAGTCTTAATCCCTTTCATGATTCTGTCTTCTGTAAGCTTAAATCATTAGCTATGATCCAAGCAAGTTATTCCTGAAAGTTCCCCCTGCTCTGCTTGGGGAACTCGGGTCTGTCCTTCCAGACTTAAGTCAAATTTGACCTTTACAGTGTAGCCTCCCCTTCCGCCTCCCAGGGGAGGACTCCCTCCCCTGCCATGCACAGCATGGGAATTGATGCCTACACGCGTCTGTTACAGTACTTTCCAAGTTACATCACCATTTTGTGGTTGATGTGTTTATCTAAATCAGAGGTTGGCCAATGTTTTCTATGAAGAGTCTGCTGATGAATGTTTTAGGCTTTGTGGGCCATAGGATCTCCACAGTAACCACTCAGTTCCGCCTTCACATGGGCAGCAGCCATAGACAGAGTGTGAATGATGCGTGTGGCTTGGTTTCAGTGAAACTTTGGCTGCTGGCTAGATTTGAGGGCTCCAGATCTGAATCTTTAAGAGAGTATGACCCATATTGCTTATGAAGTCTCTCTTAGGACAGTTGTCTCCAAGGGATTTTATGAGTCCTGTTGAGCCATGTCTCCAAATTCTGTGGGGACACTTGACCAATAGGATCCATTTTCCAATTTTGAGTGAAAAATTTTGTAAAGGGCTTTAGTTAACAACATATAACACATATCTAATAGGTTTAGGAAATTAGGCTTGGGGCACACATGTATATTTTGTTTAGGTTTTGGCCTGTGATATTGACCTGTACAGTATTTTACATTCATTTGATTACTATTTTTAAAGAGTGATGTTAACAATGTTATAGAAGAACTGCAATTCCTGGTTTTCTGGACAGGTTGGAAGGCTTGGCCACAATCCGTCCACCTTCCCTGTGGTGCCAGTCAGCTGGATCTGAGCAGCAGCTGCCCCTTCTAAAAGAAGGATGAGATCTTCAGTTTTCCACAGGCATCACTACTCCCTATTGTCTCTCTCCAACATTCAATCCTAATGTGAGCTGCCACTGATCCTCTTGTACCTGCCTGTACTCTCTTTTTTTGTTACCTGGCTGCCTCCTTTTCTCATTTGGTTTTGCAACTCTGATACAGTAGGAAGAATTCCTGGGGGATTTCAGACCACAAGTCCTTTACTTTCTTTGCAACCACTCATGCTCTATTCTTGCCCTTTGCTGTCAGGGTTAGGCATACCTATTCCTGTGAGGAATGAATTTTAAAACTGCATGCCTTGAAGCTTGAGCCCCAACTTCTCTCTTTGCTGTAGACTCACACCATCACTTCTCCTTTTTTCCACGCCCTGTTCTACCCTCTGATTATGTACAGCCTCACATGTAATCTCATTTATCTAGTTATCAGCTTCAGCTATTTAGAAATGAAAATGCACATCCATTTTTCATGATAAAATATAGACTTCAACTGTAAGCATCTTAAGCTCTATTAGGAAGTCTATCTGAATGTGTATTGTAGCCATTGTCTATACCTGAGCAAATGAGTAGTTTTGAAAATAGAAAGATAACCTTCTTGGTATTGACAGGAAAGCAGAACCTTTCAGGCAGATCATGTCCTGCTAGTGGTGTTACACTGGCTAAGGAAAACCCACCCATCTGATCCTCGGCTGCCTTGCTGTTTGCATGTGTAAGATGGATGGGCATCAGGGCACATTGTTCAACTAAGACCCGTAAGAGTTGCCAAGGTTCACTGAGCAGTGTTTGTGCTACACTAAAGATCATCCTAAAATCTCTTATATAGATTATTTCATTTAAACCTCATAATACACCTATGAAGCATACACTATTATTTTCACTTCATAGCTCAGAAAGGCAAGGCCAGATGGAGGAACAGGGACTCAAATACAGGAAATCTGATTTCCAAGCCTATTCTCCTTACCACCGACCCCTCCACACCTGCCCGCTCACTGTCAGTAGATAACCATTGAGCAGAGCCAAGCCTCTGTCCAAACACATTCAAACCCAAGGTATAGCTAGCAATCTACTAAATGAGTTACCAAACTGTGTCCTACCTATAATAATACCACATCTCAATGTTACCAATATTCCTAACTATCTGTCTTAGTAATGAAAAAATAATAAATATCAAACCTTCAACCTCCTGAAATACTGGTAACAATTTTGCTGGAAACTTTAAAAAATGCATTCTATTTTTTCAGCCTACTCTGGGAACGACACTGCTTGAAGCTCTGTGTCCTCTGGATACTTTATTTACTGGGATTTTTTTTTTTATGACCAAAGTGGGCATTTGGTTATAGCAGCTTTAAAATTTTTCTGAGGTAAAGATTAAAGTTATGCCTTAAAACAGGGAACTCTGGGACCTCCATTTCCCATTTGTCTGTATTATAATGGACCTAAAATTACTTTCAGGGGAGGATCTTAGGTTGCCTGGGAGTACTTCTATGGCTCATTGCTAAGTAAAACCAGGTATCCTTCTACTGAGACATAGCTCATTGTTAAACAATCCAACCACCCCAAGACGACATTAATTCCACCTCCAGCTTGGCTGAAAAAGCACATGGCTTAACACTTCCTGACAAAATGGAGCAGCTGTCCCCCACATACAAGAATATAACCTTAAACTCATTACTGATCCAGCCATATCTTCCAAAAACTTGGCTGAGAAAAGACGTACTTCTGAAAGATTCCCCCAGAGATAAAGCTGTTGCTCAGACACTTTGGTCTTTCCTGTTCTGGCACCTCTCCCTCCCAAACCCCCACAGAATGTGTATATCCCCCCTATTTATAAGAGTTCAGGGCCCTTATAGACACAAGATAAGAAAAAGATATTCCATATTCCATCCTGGGATTGATGGCAGACTGCGAGAAAGTGACAAATCTCCACCACATCAGGTCAAATCTGAGGAAAACACTCCTTTTCCCCCACAGAATTGATTTTTAATTAATTTCCCCTTGGTAGATGCACTGGCCTGTACTGAGGGATTGTGTAGGAAGGAACTGGTGAAGGTTATCACTGCTATGATGAGGATGTCATTCATGACATTATACCGTGTCCTCTATAGAAAAACTTATTGGAGAAATTTCTCTTTGGTCTCAATATCAGGCGGGATGGGGCCTCTCCAAGCAATTGGTTTCATTTCAGTTATGAACACTATGAATCATGTCTGCTTTCTGTCGTGGTGTGCTGAAAAGCTCTGCCTCACCATGTGGCACTTCTCTACAAAGGAGGTTAGACTTCAGTAATGTGCTGGCCCAATTCCTGACCTTATCTCCCCCTCCAATCACAACTTTCTCTTTTCTTCGTCTATTGATCGATTTTATTTTCCCTTGTCATCCTGGAACTATTTCAGTACCACATATTAGTGAGATATTTTGAACAGAAAAGGGTAGAAGTAATTAATTTCTTTGGTGTTTTCCTCCCAGTGACGAGTTCCACGAATGATCTTGTGAAACCCTGACAGTCGTCCTTGATTCTTTCTTCCCCCTTATGCCTTGATCTGGCTTCATATTCAGCAACATCTATCTTCACTGCCATTGCCCTAAGTCCAGGCCACTGGCCTCCCACTCCTGGGCCACTGTAATAATTTACCTGCTCTTACTATCTCATATCAAAGCCAGCCCCCATCCAACTGACTCTCTTGAGCTTCATTTATGCTTGAAACCCGACGTTGGCTTCCCTTTGGCCTTAGGACATTGTCCAGATTCCTTAGCAGACTTTCTAGGTCCTTTGAAAATATGGAATGAGCATTCTTTGATCAAGTCCATTAAACATTGCTTTAGTGTCTCCCTGTTTTAGACATTTGCACATACCATTCTCTTTGCCTGGAACACCCTTTTTCAATACTCCTGGCGAACTTTTACTCAATTCTCAGTCTAAATGTTCGTTTCCCTGGGAGGCTCTCAGATTTGATTCTACATGTCTGTTACATGCCTTCAGAAGTAGTTATTATTGGGAAGTACAGATGGCTGCATTTGACTCCACTTACTTAGTAGACCGTGTGTTTCCCTGCTGTGGCACAGGCTAGGGATCACGCCTGTCCTGTTCACTGCTTCCTCCCCTGAGCTGCACACAGTGTGGCATGTTAGGGGTACCTGAATACTGGCTGGCTGACCGACTAAACGAGATACATCATCATCAAAGCATCAGAAAGAAGGAAAGGCCAATATAAGATTTCTGGCTGGTAGATCTTTAGTGGATCCACAGGTTTAAGGAAACAGCCTATAATTTGAACATATGAAAAATTCATTACATTTGCTTATTCCTTTTCTATCATCAAATATTTTCACTTTAAAGTAGGGAAGAGGAAAAGTCACACAACAGATCATTCCTACTCTTATTTCTTGCTCAGTTGGCATAAATCATCAGGGTAATAGAGCAATAAAACACAAAGTTAATCTTCAGAGATCTTTCCTCTTATCAAGGGATACAGAGTTATTTGGACGTAAAGGAAGAATTTGGTTGTCTGTGTGAGAAAAAACAGAGGGAAGAGGTATCTACCAAGTAAATTAAAGGTGTCATTTACTTTCCAAAATCAACGGTAGCCTCAGCCCCTCTTGCATAGCCAGTGTAATGCGACTTAGTTGCGACATCTTTAAATAGGCTTCTGTTACCTTTTCTGAACATATCACAAAGAAGACATGTCAGATGTCTATTCACCTGCATAAGTAGACCTAGGATGGACCGATAGGTACCTTTGTTTTGGTCCTTTTGTTTCCCACAGTCTCAACTCCTGCTTGTTCATAAACTTGAATGACATATTCCTATTTGATACATACAGGATCACCTAGGTCATGACTTGCATAAAATGTTAAGAAAAATAGGCCTGATTACTTTTACAGTGGCTAAAACATACATTTTTAACTCACAGAACATTTCTAAACTAGTCACAACTCTGTTTCTTGCAAATGGAGAGGCAACCCCTGGGTTGCTGTGGTCCTAATCTTCTCAGCCTCTGCTGCGTCCTGCTCCTAGGTTAACCTTCTCAGTCTCTGCTGCGTCCTGTCCTGGGTTAACCTTCTCAGCCTCTGCTGCGTCCTGCTCCTGGGTTAACCTTCTCAGCCTCTGCTGCGTCCTGCTCCTAGGTTAACCTTCTCAGTCTCTGCTGCGTCCTGTCCTGGGTTAACCTTCTCAGCCTCTGCTGCGTCCTGCTCCTGGTTCTGTGACAAGCCCTGTGCTCTTCTGCAGTGACTTCTTTTTTTTGCAACCAAGGAAATATGAACTAGCAGAGCAAGAGTTTAGTCAATGAGATATCAAACACATGGATGGTCTGAAATCCAGGCTGCTATAGGGAAAGCAGAGCATCACATTTTAAAATTATCTCAGTGGGAGAGAGCCACAGGGTTCTCCTGAAAGACAAATAAAAATTATCTTCGAAAATGATAAACTAAAGAATACTAAGCATAATTAGAAATGCTGACTTTGTCATTCCCAGACTTATTCCTTATTGCATATGGGTTCAGCTCAATTAAGTAGCCATCTTTTACCCATAAGATGCTCAGATACCCAATTGTTATCAACTTCTAATGCCTGAATTTTATAGACTTTCAACTGTCATTAATACTAAAGCTCTTGTTTTTTATGTACTACTAAGAAACAGAAAAATCTGTCAATTAAATGGTAATACAATCCTTAACACATTCTTAAAATTTTGTACTTCTTGAAATGGCTCTTTTATAGATCATTTTCTAACTCATTCTTTCATAACCAGGTTTTTAAAAATGTAATATTAATATAAATATAATATAGTATTTCTTAAGAGAATGCTCCAGTATTATTTCAAAGCTGCCAACCATCATTTGGCAAGGTCTCAGGCTAGATCTTTCTTGATCATACCAGAAGCTGTCAATAAAAGGTGTTCAGGCAGCAACCTAACCTTCCTTCTTCAAATGGTCCATATGTAGTTACCTAGTCACACAGCTAGAAATGGCATGCATGCAAAGAATGGCAATATGTCAAGGCTGCTGCTAACAGCCAAAAGATGCTGTAAACTGTAAGTTGGATCCTGATTTTAGAGAAATTAAAGTGTGTTGTGTATGTGTAGGGGGAGTGGCAAGAAAGAAGTTTATCTCATAATCACTGAGATAATCATATCAGAACACAAAGTAAGATCCCTACAAAATGTGATTTGTAATTATAAAGAAATATTTTAAATCAAGTATATCTTTAGAGCATTTTCAAACTAGTTAAAACTCTCAGTTACTTGCAAGTTGAGTATCTGAGTGGTAGAATAATCAAGTCATTGCCCCAACTACTCCAAGTCTCTGGTTTGGGTTCATGGTTTTCCTTCAGTAAAAGGAACTTGAGTGTGAGTAGTGCTGACTCAGAGGTGACAGAAATTTCATGATGGGTGATACTTTCCACTCCTGCCAGCTACATAGAGATTAGTGGTTGGAATAGAAAAGACTATAAACACAAATATCTTGAACATATCATTGCCTTATCCCAGCCTCCACCTGTACTTAGAATAATGAAGATAATGCAAACTGCATTCTTTTGAAACACCCAAGACACAAACCAGCAAAGCAGGAATGTGGGTTGACAAAAATACCTATTATATACCATCTTTTAATCCCAAACTTTCCGAGTTAATTAACAAGCCTTCCAACATAATCTCTAGAAATAATATTAGTCATCTCCAGGGTAACATGACAGCTCTTTCTATCCTGGGAGCTCCCTGGCTCATATTTTCTTGGCCTCTGCCTTCAAAGGGAGAAACAGTGTTAGCAATATAAAAATCCTTTCCTGTTCTCCACTCAGGGTTCTTTCTGCCTCCTGCCTTGGTGGCCACTGCCCCTTGCTGGGGAACTTTTTGGAACTGCTTTCTACCTACTACTCTTTCATTCAAGGTCCTTTCCAATCAGTTGTCTATATCCCAGCTGGATGTCAGAGCTGTCTGTAAAACTCTGAGGTAGTGGCTAGCTCAGAAGATTCTAGGGACCTAGAAAATAGCACACAGTGGAAATTATCAAGATTAGATAAAGCTAATGCATTGGAGCTGTGGTCTCTAACTCCCAGGCCAAGAACAGGTAGTGGTCTGTGGTTTGTTGTCTCCAACTCCCAGGTCAAGAACGGGTAGTGGTCTGTGGTTTGTTAGGGACTGGGCACACGGAGGAGGTAAGCCACAGGAGAGTGAGCAAAGCTTCACCTGTGCTTACGGCCACTCCCCATTGCTTACATCACCACTTGAGCTCCACCTCCTGTTAGATCAGTGTGGGCATTAGATTCACATGGGAGCGTGAACCCTACCGTACAACACACAGGACAGGGATCTAGGCTTCATGCTCCTCATAAGAATCTAATGCCCCCACTCTGGTCTATGAAAAAAAATTGTCTTCCATGATACTGGTCCCTGGTACCAAGAAGGTTGGGGACTGCTGCCTTGAATAATTAAATGGCAGCTCAATTATTAACAAAAAGTTGTATATTGTACAGAAAAATATTACAAGTTATTTTCTTTCTATGAAATAAGGCAATAATCTTTCTCTTAAGCCTTATACTGGGAAGATGACTTCATTTCCCAAATAAGAAGATAAACAAACCAAAAATATTTCCACTGTATGTTTATTGTTAAGAAATGTTTGGTTTTAGGGTTGTCAAAATAAACTGCAATGAATAAAATTAGACCTTTAGGAAACTTACAGCGATGCTGAAATGTATTGTACTCAGTGGTAATTTAATTTCCTTATCAGTCTCTCCCAAGAGAAACTGGGAACAGAATGTGTCCAAGTCCAAGATTCCTGAAGAGAACGCAGAAAAGAAGCTAATTGCTAATTGAAACAATTGGTACCAGACAGTAATGGTTCAGATAATAAAGATACAAAGGGGCAAAGGCAAGGAAATGATCAGTGAGGTATGGGAACAAGAAGGAAAAAATTAGAACAAAAATAAACCAAATGACAGATCACTTTGTAATGTGATTCATTTCCAGATAATCAGCAAGTCAGGGGGGAAAAAAGAACACATGAAATGAACTGGCTCTCTGTGGCTCTAACTATCTCTAACAAAGGACACCACAAAATCATATATTTACTAGATAAAAATAAAAGTACTCTGAAATTCAGAAATTGTAAGTTTGCTTCTAAGGAAGAACACAGACGACTTTATAGCCTATATAATTTTTGTGCTATTAGGCCGACATGACTTTGTCCCCCAAATGGAATACTAGTGTTAATTGTCTGTCCATGAGGGTGAGGAAAACTATTAGTTTTTATAATGAAATATTATCTAATACCCTATAACACAGTTAGAAAAAGAAAACCGTGTATAACACAGGGAAATATCTGTGTTATATCAAATTTTAAATGAAGATTTAAATTATCCTATGAGATTTTGAGAAATTTGTTCAAGCTGCTGCATAATCATTCAGG
The DNA here is from genome assembly GCA_963573935.1 of Arctocebus calabarensis. Classification (NCBI taxonomy): domain Eukaryota; kingdom Metazoa; phylum Chordata; class Mammalia; order Primates; family Lorisidae; genus Arctocebus; species Arctocebus calabarensis. The sequence goes on along the minus strand of CAUYON010064334.1, from coordinate 2,076 downwards.
TAGATTATGCTTAAAAGTATGAAGGTTACTTGGTGCTAGTATAGTAGGAAACTATAAATATTGTTAAAGTGCTTGAGGGCCTACGTGTCCTCTGCATAAGTTCTTTTCCAACTTTGTAGCATGTATAAATCGTCTGGAAGCATGTAAATGCCGTCAGAGTCAGTGGGTCAAAACTGAGGCCTACGAAACTGTATTTCTAACAGGTTTCCAGGTGATGCTGCATTTGCTATTTTGTGGACCATGATCTGCATAGCACGACTCATCATGTTGTCTGTATTTTTAGTAAGGACTTTCCTCGGTTGATATGACAACTGAATGGGTAGTCAACTTCTAGTTCAGATCCATGTCAATAACTTGAATCTTGTCTCTGTTACGGATCTTGGTGTAAGCTATCCAGTGTTCAAGTAACTGTTAACTTTTGCAAGAGCTTTCTTTTCTTTCTTTTTCTTTTTCTACTTAAAATCCTTATCATAATGAAAACACTGAACAGCTGGCTACTATCTGTGGGGTGGTGAGTTAGACGGTTAGAGAAAATACAGAGTCCAGCCACCTAGGGGGTCGTAATCTAACACAAAAACATTGATGTTGGTGTGTATGTGGCATTCCAAAGCAGGATAGCAAAACCAAACCTGATATATGTCTTCAAATAACATCCAAATCGAAGGTTTAGTTTGTTTCATGAGTCAAAGGGGAGAAGAATGAATATGAAATTTGTTGGAAATGTAGTTAGTTTGGCTTAAGAAACGTAAACATAATCGATATTATAAAATAGTCGGTCTTCTTTCTCTTGGACAATCTTTTGTGAAAGGGAATGGTATTTCAGAAATGATTTAAAATCAGTTTGCTAGGCTTCTAGAAAGTAAGAATTTCTAAGGCATAACAACAAACAAGGCTACAGGTGTCAACAGTATTTTTGGTGGCTAAAATAGATATTTATTTACTAATAGTGGTCAAGACAGTTGAGAACCTGAAAATAGTTTCTGGTAATTAACTCCTGGAATTAAATGTTGTTTTGACTCTCAAATATAATTGAAGCACTTTCTAAAATTATACCACTAATTTTTTTCCAAAAGCTTTATAAATTTCTTAGTAAATGAAAGCCAAACAGTATTAGGATTGACTACTTGCATCTGAAAAAACAAGATGGATTTGATATGGATTCTGAACTTCCTTGCTGCCATAGCCATACAAGTATTTAACTGGTAAGAAAATAATCCTGTCAAATCTTAGAAATACTCAAGAGGCAGGAAAGAGAGCCAAGATGTTAGAAATCTCTCCTCATTCTCACTGTTCTCCTTTCGGTCAAACTCATAAAAATGTACACAAGCTATATACATTTGTAAACGTATGCTCTATTTATGTCAAAGTAAACTTAAATTTGAAGCTTTACGTGTCTTTCACATAATGAAACTCATTGTTTCCCTGAGAAAAAAGGATGAGATATTTTGATACCTGGGGCAATGATAAGATTATTCAATTTGAATGGGGTAATTAAGAACAGATTCTTACTACTAACACTCGATTGGCTTAAACCAAGCTACAATACACAAAACACTCCTTCCTAAGATTCTGAAATTTAATATCTCCTGAAATAGGAAAGTTAAAAATTATTTTTCTCCTAGAATAAGATGCAATTATAGTCCTTTGTGGCTGCCTATAGCTACAAGACTAAACTAAGCAAATTTATTGGACTGTGGTCCTTCTTTGCGAGGGCAATTGGAATTCCATTTTCTTACTGGATGAAGTCTTCATATTTAAAACAAAATTTTCTCTAAAATGAAACATGTGGGACTTTAAAAACATTTTCGAAAAATAGTAACGTAGGAAGAAAAAAAACAACAACACTGAATTAAAGTATCTGAATTTAGAAGCTGAGCTCCTCTATGTAATTTTTGCTACCTTACAGGGCTGACTTTCTTTTTTTTTTCCTTTTTCTTTTTTTTTTTTTTATAATTTTATTGAATCATAATTCTGTACATTGGTGCAATCATAGGGCACGATTCATATACATTCAGAAATGTTTTGATCGTACTGTTACAGATAGCCTTCATGGCATTTTCTTGATCATTATATAAA
>CAUYON010064332.1:0-20541 GCA_963573935.1 Arctocebus calabarensis | reverse complement strand
AGTCTCCTGCCCCGCCTCCCAAGTAGCTGGGACTACAGGCGCCCGCCACAACGCCCGGCCATTTTTGGGTTGGAGCCGTCATTGTTGTTTGGCGGACCTGGGCTGGATTCAAACTTGCCAGCTCAGATGTGCGTGGCTGGTGCCTTAGCACATTGAGCCACAGGTGCCGAGCCCATTTCTAGATTTTCAAGCCCATGTGTTCCTAAAATGGATCTGCCTGAGAACAAGTCTGTGGACAGCCTGTGGTTCTCCTGTCTCACTTCCCCTTTTGCAATCACCTGTCTAACCATTTTAAGCAGAAAGAGAATCCTTTCCCCCATCCTGGATGTGCTGCTTTAGGTGTGCAAGCCTCCAGGGCATCAAACAGAGGGACCCTGCATGGATGCTTTCTTCTGCCAGGGAGCCTTGGGAACAATCAGAGGACGTCAAGAAAAACACATTGAGGCGATTTCCTCTGGCCATAAGCCTTACCTCGCTGTTCCTGGGGTGATGTCTAACATTTATCTGTGAAATAGAATTTAGAGGTGAGATAGTGGTGTCTGGAATGGATGTTAAGACATTTCTTTCAATGAAAAAAAAATGAAACCAACATTTTCTTACAATCAGTGTGATTTACTCAATTGACTTGGCAAAGGAGGAGGGGCTTTATGACGTGGGCTCTGCTCTGAGTGGGACTTTCCTACAAACAGAATGAACTTGATCGAGCTCCAAGGGTTTGGACGAAAATATGGTTAAAAAGATACACAGTAACACATTTTTGGCAACTATTCAAACTTATGATAAGAACATTTTAAATTTCAGATGAAAATGTGCGAAGGAGTGGGTACTTTTATAAACTATAAGAAAAGTGAACAAGAGTTAGAAGACTGCTGTTTTTTTTTTTTTTTGCAGACAGGCTTACAGCAACCTCAAACTCTTGGGCTCAAGTGATCCTCTTGCCTCAGTCTCCCGAGTAGATGAGACTACTGCTGTCTGCCACTTGTTCTCAGACAGATCCATTTTAGGAACACATGAACTTGAGGATCTAGAAATGGCTCTCTCAAAACACTCTGTGTTCGTGTAGGCACTGGAACGTTTTTGGTATCCCCAGAAACACCGGTATCCTAGTTTGAGTGCTGTGCCAAGCGCTGGGGGTCTCTCTGTGGCTCAGACTGGTCTCGAACTCCTGAGCTCAAGCAATCCATCTGACTCCCAGAGTGCTAGGATTATAGCATGAGCCACTGTGCCCAGCCTTTGTTTCTTTTCTTAATCAGGCCCAGGCAAGTTTTGATTTTCAAGGTTCAGTTTTTGAACTCACTGGCTTGCAGGGCTGGGACTCTAACTGCTGAACTTCAGCAGCCAGCTAAGACCACTGCTTTAGAGTATGACTCTCTTCCAATTGCCCCTCCGTCTTAGGGCTGAGAGGCTGACAGCTGGTGCTGATCTTCTAGCCATATTTGCAGCCAAAGTGAGACTATCTTGGTGCAACCTTCTTGATTAAATAGATAATGGTAGTTGAGTCAACATTTCCCTTCAGTGGTTTGTACTTTGGTGGTCAGGATTATTGCTGTGAGGCCCCTAGCCATGGAGGGGAGAGTGAGAGCGTGAGCGCATGTGTATGTGTGCATTTGAGAAGGGGAGAAGGGAAGTATCATCTTTGCAGAAGCAGCCTACAAAGGTTCATGGAAAGCCTAGTGGGTTTGGAGGCCTGATGGCCAGGCTGGTCTCCGGTGAGCCCAGGTGAGTCTCTTCACTTTTTTGGGTGGCCATGTGGCCCTTAGACCTATCCTGCTGTTTATTCACAGGGATGCAGGAAGGGAGAAACTGATGATTGAGAGTTTGGTCAAGTTCTGAGAGATGGGTGGGGCCAGGAGCTGGGGCTCATGCCTAGCACTGTGGAAGGATCATTTGAGGCCAGGAGTTTAAGACCAGCCTGAGCAAAAGCAAGACCTGATTCTATAAAATATGGAAAAATTGGCTCGGTGCCTGTGGCTCAACGGGCTAAGGCTCCAGCCACGTACACCTGAGCTGGTGGGTTTGAATCCAGCCTGGGCCCGCCGAACAACAATGACGGCTGCAACCAAAATATGGCCGGCGTTGTGGCGGGTGCCTGTAGTCCCAGCTACTTGGGAGGTGGAGGCAGGAAACTCGCTTGAGCCCAGGAGTTTGAGGCAAGAGACTTGCTGTGAGCTGTGATGTCACAGCACTCTATCCAGGGTGACAGCTTGAGGCTCTGTCTCAAAAAAAAAAGGAAAAATCAACTGGGTGTGGGTAGCCCATACCTGTAGTTCCAGCTAATCAGGAGGCTGAGATAGGAGGATTGCTTGAGACCAAAAGGTTGCAGTGAACTATGATGACCACACTGTACTCTAGCCTGGTGACAAAGAGAGACCCTGTCTCAAAAAAAAAAAGCCGGGCGTGGTGGCTCATGCCTATAATCCTGGCACTCTGGGAGACCAAGGCAGGTAGATTGCCCCTAACTCAGAGGGTCGAGACCAGCCTGAGCCAAAGTGAGACCCCATCTCTACAAAAAAAGCCAGGCATTGTGGCGGGCACCTATAGTCCTAGCTACTTGGGAGGCTGAGGCAAGAGAATCACTTCAGCCCAAGAATTGGAGGTTGCTAAGAGCTATGATGCCACAGCACTCTACTGAGGGCCACAGAGTGAGAGTCTGTCTCAATTAAAAAAAGAAAAAAAAAGAGGGCGGCGCCTGTGGCTCAAAGGAAGAGGGCGGTGCTGGCCCCATATGCCAGAGGTGGTGGGTTCAAACCCAGTCCCAGCCAAAAGAAAAAACAAAGAGCTGGAGGCGTGAGAGGTGGGGAGAGGCAGTGATCAGCTCCCTCTCCATAGGATAAAGAGGTTTCTGGAGTTAATAAATAATATTTAAAACTAACATTGACTTGGGCCTTAACCAGGTGCCAGGCACTATTCTAAGTGCTCTAAATATAAACTTATTTAATCTTTACAACAATCCCATGAGGCATGTATGTATTATTATGACCATTTTACAGAGGATAAAACCGAGACTCAGAGAGGTTATGGGACTTGCTGAAGCTGGGGTTTGAATCTGGTAAGTCTCCTCCAACGTCCGTCTTCTACTCCCCCGGTGTCACGGAGATGACTTGAATTTGGAGATGCTAGAATGGGGACTGCCTGCCTTCCCCTTGGGGGAAGCACCTGCAAAGAGTGCAGATGCATAGACTTAAGGCATTTTTATCCTGCAAATGATTTCTGCATATGGGGAATATAAGGAAATATTTTAAAACCTTTGGGTAAAGAAGATGTCCATAAACAAGACATGAAACAATCCCTCCCCCAGATGAATAAATTTGACTCCATCAAAGCTAAATATTTCTGTATGATGATGATTGAAGCTATACAATTAGTAATAATAATAGATAACATTTATTGGGTGTTGCCATAAAGCCATTGAGATGACTTTTATATGCTTTGTTTTGTTTAATCCCCTCAATAACCATGTAAGGGAAATATTACGACTATTATGTAATTGATGAAAAGAGAATGTGGACAGTTAAGAAATTTGCCCAAGATCACCTAGGTAGAGAGAAATGAGCCAGGATTTAATCCAGGTAATCTAGTTCCAAAACTTGCATTTTGTTTTCTTGGTAGAGTGCCGTGGGCTTGTCATAGTTCATGGCAACCTCAAACTCTTGGGCTCAAGAGATCTTATGGCCTCAGCCTCCTGAGTAGCTGGGACTACAGACACCTGCCAAGATGCCTCACCTAGTTTTTCTATTTTTAGTAGAGACAGGGGAAGGGGGGTGGTGGGATGGGGCGAGTGTCTTACTCTTGCTCAGAATTGGTCTCCAATTCTTGAGCTCAAGCAATCCACCCACCTTGGCCTCTTGAGTTTTGTTTTTTTTTTTGTAGAGACAGAGTTTCACTTTATTACCCTCTGTAGAGGGCTGTGATGTCACAGCTCACAGCAACCTCCAGCTCCTGGGCTTAGGCGATTCTCTTCCCTCAGCCTCCCAAGTAGCTGGGACTACAGGCACCAGCCACAACGCCCGGCTATTTTTTTTGTTGCAATTTGGCCGGGGCTGGGTTTGAACCCTCCATCCTTAGTATATGGGGCCAGTGCCCTCCCCACTGAGCCACAGGTGCTGCCCTGGCCTCCTGAGTTTTAAGATTACAGGCATGAGCCACCACACCTAGCCCAGAACTTGCATTTTTAATTCTTAAATATAAAAGACAGGGAGAAATTATTTCCAAAATGTATTAGAAGTCCAACAATAGCCCAATTAAAAAATTTGGGCAGAGAACACAAGCATAGCAATTGTTGCTTGATATCACTGGGAATAAAGACGATGGAGATTAAAACCTCAGCGAGATGCAATTTGTTTTTCAATGGCATTTAGATGAACAAAAATAAAATGATGGTCACATACAGCCTTTTTTGGAGGCCTATTGGGCAGTAAGTATTAAAATTTTAACTTCCATTGACACCAAAGCTCGTTCTCCATGGACTATTAGGTTGAATCATATCTAATTGTCATTTTTGTAGGTCAAAACTGCCCTAATTTCCACAATTGCATGTGGCTCAACCAGATACTAGAGCAGGTCATGGGGGAGTGGGAGGAGTCTGAGCTTGGAAGAATCTAGGCATTTATTGGGTTCAGGAAATGTCAATCATCTGTACTCAGTGAATGGAGACCCAGGTACTGGGAATAGTCCTCCAATGCCTAAGGCTCTTGGACCACAGAACCAGGAGGAGGGGTGTCCAGGCCATCTTACCCATCTGCCATCTGTCCCAGCTGGGAGGCAGGGACTCACCATCCTCAGAGGGCGGAGGTGATCTTATTTAAGGAATGGAAATTGTGTGTGCACTTATCCATATGGCATATAGTCATGCAAAAATGTGGTAATGTCTTTATCCTTACTGAATAGCAAACACGCTCATTCATCCAGTTACCAATATTAATAAGAGTTTACTTTTAAAATGGTATAAATACAACTGCGTCCAGGGAATATTTTACCTACTCAGGAAAACCAAGACTTTGGGTGGCGCCTGTGGCTCAGTGAGTAGGGCGCCGGGCCCATATACTGAGGGTGGCAGGTTCAAACCCGGCCCTGGCCAAACTGCAACAAAAAATGCCTGGTGTTGTGGTGGGTGCCTGTAGTCCCAGCTACTTGGGATGCTGAGGGAAGAGAATGGCCTAAACCCAAGAGCTGGAGGTTGCTGTGAGCTGTGACGCCACAGCATTCTACTGAGGGTGATAAAGTGAGACCCTGTCTCAAAAAAAAAGGAAAGGAAAGGAAAGGAAACCAACTCTTTCCCAGCCTCCTGGAATGATCACTGGCTTATAGTCATGTGCTCTAAATTGTCCTCATCTGCTGGTCACAGCAGGGCCCAGGCTGACTTCCCTTTCCTCCTGCATCCCCCACCCTACAGGTGTATAAGTGAAAAATCAGACTGGTCTTAATATCCAAGCTCACAAGGGTCACATGACACAAACACATATATTTTGAGCTGGGTATTACTCTCTTTTTTTTTTGTAGAGACAAGAGTCTCACTTTATCACCCTGGGTAGAGTGCTGTGGCGTCACACTGCTCACAGCAACCTCCAGCTCTTGGGCTTAAGCGATTATCTTGCCTCAGCCTCCCTAGTAGCTGGGACTACAGGCGCCCGCCACAGCGCCCGGCTATTTTTTTGTTTTGCAGTTCGGCCGAGGCCGGGCTTGAACCCGCCACCTTCGGTATATGGGGTCGGCTGCTCGCTGAGCCACAGGAGCCGCCCACCTATGGAGTTCTGATACCTATGGAACCAGGCACAAAATACTTTAGATGCATTAATTGATCCCCTTGACAACTGTGTGACGTAGATACAATCATTATCCTCATTTTATAGAGAAAGAAACTAAGAATCAGAGGGGTTAATTAAGTTGACCAAATCAGATAACTACGAAGTGCTGAAGCCAGAATGTGAACTCAGTACAAGAGCTTGTGCTTTTACTTTCTCTGCTGTGTGATCTATGTGGCTTGTGTGTGAGCAGTGTGTGTGCTGTGTGTACTGTGGCCTCCAGGTGTGCATGCCTGGGACAGGTAGAGATGGTATTCTTGGACAAGAGAATAGCATGGAAGTGTGAAATAACATGAGTTTTGTGTGGCTAATGGTCATGTCTGGAAATGGTAAGAAAAGAAACCATGAAACTGTACAGGTACAGATCCTAAGGGCCTATCCCGCAAAAGGATTTGTGATTTCTATAATAGGTTCACATATTCTATCTATCAGATTACCTTAAGAACTCCATAAGCTGAAGAACTGTAAATGCTTCCCAGAAAGAAGGCATAGACTCTTAGTGATTGGAGTCCAGGAATGCACTATCTTGCATTTTGCAAGTGGCATAGTTGTCGGCCCCCTGCCGTTTGAGCTTACTGCATCTTCCTTCATCAGGGACTCATACAGAGCATAGACAGTAGAGAAAATGTGCAGCTGAATTATCCTTGACATGAACACAATACAGGAAATAATAAGGGAGATGACACTCTACCCTTCTCAACTTCCTGTACCGCTGACAACTTTCAAGAGACTATTTTGTATGTTTCTTGAAGTGAGGGACAGTCTAATACAGTGTAGCTCGAGATGGAGATAAATACTTTAGTGAGATTCTAAGGTCTTGTTTAAGGCTAATTTAAAGAGGTAAACATGGGGTTGTACTATCTTGTAATATGATACATGGGGTTGTACTATCTTCTAATATGACTAAAGATGTTCATTGTTATATTTAACATGATTAAAAAATGTAGTAGAACCTCCATACTTGACCACCGCCCTACATTGACGGTGTAAGTTGATTTTCATAGACCAGACATGTGCCACGTGTACATAGGAGTACAGTAAGCCTCGTTCCTTATGTTGACCACCTCTGTATGATGACCGATTTGTTATAGTCCTTTGGGTGGTCAACTGTTCTCTTGCTTACAATTATCACCTATAATCCAAATCTCCTTCGTTCCTGAGTTCAGATTTAAGAGTAGGGAGGGCTTGGATAACAAAGGAATTATTTGAAAATTTGCCAGAATTTACTTGGTTTCTGTGTTTTGATTTGGGTGGTAAGGAAAATTTCTCTTCATTGAGTGGTAGCAAGATTATGATTTAATGAAGGTCATACAGCAGATCATTATAAGGACAGAACTGGAAAAAACTGAATTCTTCTGAGTCCAAGAATCTTGCCGCAGACCTTCCTGTACCCTCAGTAATTAGGTCTGTCCGCACTTCTTTTTTTTTTTTGAGACAGATCCTCAAGCTGTCACCCTCGATAGAGTGCTGTGGCATCACAGCTCATAGCAACCTCCAATTCCTGGGCTCAAGCGAGTCTCTTGCCTCTGCCTCCCAAGTCACTGGGACTAAAGGCGTCCGCCACAATGCCCGGCCATTTTTTGGTTGCAGCCGTTATTGTTGTTTGGCGGGCCCGGGCTGGATTCGAACCCGCCAGCTCAGGTATACATGGCTGGCGCCTTAGCCCATTGAGCCACAGGCGCCAAGCCTGTCTGCATTTCTTTATAGTGCTCAGTGAAATAAACAGGAGCGCTCCAGAAATCAGTGGTAATGATGGGTATCTTGACTAACTGCCTAGGGAATCCCAAGCACTGGATAGAGAGAATATTTGTAGGAGTAAATATAAGTATGTATGTGATATCTTTGAGATTAAAAAACACATTTGGTAGGAAGATTTAAAGGTAAGCCTAGAAATAATGTTTAACGTGATCAATTTTTTTTTTTTTTGAGACAGAGTCTCAAACTGTCACCCTGGGTAGAGTGCTGTGACATCACAGCTCACAGCAACCTCCAATTCCTGGGCTCAAGCATGTCTTCTGCCTCTGCCTCCTAAGTAGCTGGGACCACAGGTGCCCGCCACAATGCCCAGCCATTTTTTGGTTGCAACCATCATTGTTGTTTGGCAGGCCCAGGCTGGATTCGAACCCGCCAGCTCAGGTGTACGTGGCTGGCGCCTTAGCCTGTTGAGCCACAGGCGTCGAGCCAACGTGATCAATTTTATTTGAAGAAGTAACATTCAGCTTTAGTTCACATTTTTTTTTTTTAGAGACAGAGTCTCACTTTGTTGTCTTCAGTAGAGTAATATGGCATCACAGCTCACAGCAACATCCAGCTCTTGGGCTTAGGCGATTCTCTTGCCTCAGCCTCCCGAGTAGCTGGGACTCCAGATGCCCCCCACAACACCCAGCTATTTTTTTGTTGCAGTTTGGCTAGGGCCAGGTATGAACCTGCCACCCTTGGTATATGGGGCTGGTGCCCTACTCACTGAGCCACAGGCGCCGCCCCAGGTCACATTTTTTATATCTCCTTTTTTGCTTCTGTGAATAATTAATTGGCTTGGCTACTTGCTACTGAATTTAAATCCTCTTTATAGTCCTCAAAAAATGTATGCATGGGCCATGGGGAGTGGGGAGTGAATGTTGTAAGATATGTGAAGATGAAGAGAATGTCTGAGAAAGAGGACAGTAACTTGACATGCCTTCAGGGCTCAGCTATCCCTGTGGGAGCCTTACCAGCTTGTAGACTTGGTGCTGGAATACATTAAGTACTTCCAATGTGTTAGAATACACTATATCAGCAGCTTGGAAAGGTGCTCTCTTGGATCCTCTGGGCATGAGCATCCTCTCAGATATTGTCATGGTATCCTTGGATCTGAGAGGTTTGATTTTTCTGTTTTAAACACTTGTAGCTGAGTAGTTCACAGAAGGCTGGTTTTTCCTTTGTGCCTGGCATAATTCTGTAATGTTTATTCTTAGGTGGATTTGCTGAGTTCTCTCGTTGTTTCCCTGGCCTCTGTGAAGGAAAATCCACTCTAGTCCCTACCTGCATTTCTCAGCCTTGCTTACCTGTTGCCAACATTGGGCCAACCCGAATACTTCCCAATCTTTACCTTGGCTGCCAGCGAGATGTCCTTAACAAGGTGGGTGCTTTGAAAAATCCTTCATTGCCAAGTTTATTGTTAGCAGCTAGAGGAACAGCCCATTATGTCATTTGAAACACTCTAAATCCCAGAAAGGAATCTACCCCACCATTCTTTCCAGTCAGCAGTTGCATTATCTTTTGGAGTATTAATTCGTGTGATGTTAGTTATCTATTGCCTCAGGGAACCTAAACCACTGACTGACTTGCTTGTTCCTAATAGGTCCAAGAGACCTGAAAGAGAACAGGAATTTTCAGAAGGTTAGCCTAATTTTCTTAGGGTATTGTTTCTTTTTGTTTTGTTTTTTACAGTAACTAGGCACTCCAGAATGCTAACATTGCTCAAATTATTTTACATTTAGGGATGTATTTGCTGCAGCAGACTAGAAAGGGACTTCGGTTGGTCTCGGATTGAGGAAGGTCTTTTTACTGACCGCTAGCTGGAGGGGAGAGATGAGAAGGAAGAAAGATGGGGAGGACAAAGGCTAAAAGTGTGTACTGCCACAGCCTTCCGCTAATGCCTATTGGGGCAATTTGGTTGAAAAAGGTGGAAGAGCATGAATTCTTGCTGAAATGACGTGGGCTGTACTGAAAAGGCGCATTCCCTGATGGAGGAACGCCCGGGATTGAGGCCACTTTGAGCATGGTACAGGCACAGCAAACAGAGCTGTAGTCTGACTCCACAGTTTGTATGCTCTTAATCAGTTGTACTGTAAAACTGGGAGTGTTCTTACTGCCTGGAAGAGTGATTTTTTTTTCCCTTCCAAACCTCTTTAATTTCCATTACCACTAACTGAAAAAGCAATCTAAGATCTTCATTCAACTATTGGTGATTTACAAGTGCTGCTTTCCTATATGAAGGGAAGTACCTCTTGATATTTTCTCCTTAACTAGAAGAATTGAGGTATTGAGGTGACTATAAATAAGTCTTACAGATTGGCTTTTTAAAAATCACACTCCAGAAAGCAAGGATTTGAAGGGAGAAAAATACCCTATCTTTGAGCAACAATGAGGCATTTATTATTATTATTTTTTCATTTTTTTTGTTCTCAAAACTCCGATCAATTCAAAATTTTGTGTTGTTAATATGTCTGCTCTTACTATGAGATCTATTTGAGATTTGCTAGTTTATTATTGTACTGAGACTTTCTGGTAGGGTCACAATGCCTTTAAGCATGTGATTATTATTAATTCTCTCCAGAGATAAGCAAATTATGTTACAGAAAGCAAGATTAATTTCCTAAAGTTGCACACATTCCTGGGCCTAAGCTAGAGATGGTTTATTTAATCCCCAGATCAGAAAATAAAATAAAATTCCTAGTTAAGAATCCTGTGTAACCCTGGTAAACCTTAACCAGTCAGTCAGCAGGTCACAAATTCCGCAAATAATTCTATTACTGATCATTTTTGTTACTTTGACATTAAGTTGAATGTCACAATCATTTTACTATATACCTTTTTTCAAATTGTACAAATATGTCAGTTAACAACTTTATGAGCAGCCATAGAGTGAGAGCCATTAAACCAGAACTTGGAGTTAAGGGTGGGGAAAAGGAGTAGTGTGCTGTTCTCAGTTGGCTTCTTAACACACACAGGACTAAGCAGGCTATGGAGCATTGAGGGGAAATGTGCAGGGAGGAGAATGGGTGGGGGAAGTTCATGGGACAACAGCTTGGACAAGGAGTCATTATGAAAGACTGTCAGAAAGTTTGCTTATTTATTTACTTATTTATTTATGGATTTACTTACTTTATTTATTTTTAATTTTTTTCCCAAGATAGAGTCTTACTCTGTTCTCCTAGCTAGAATGCAGTGGCATCATCGTAGCTCACTGCAACATCAAACTCCTAGGCTCAATGAGTGCTTGTCACCTCAGCCCTCATCCCCAAGTAGCTGGGACTATAGGCATGCACCACCATGCCCGGCTAAATTTTCTGTTTTTGATAGAGATGGGGTCTGGCTTTTACTTAGACTGATCTCAAACTCTTTTTTTTTTTTTTAATAGAGACGGAGTCTCACTTTATCACCCTCGGTAGAGTGCTATGGCATCACAACTCACAGCAACCTCCAACTCCTGGGCTTAGGCGATTCTCTTGCCTCAGCCTCCCGATTAGCTGGGACTACAGGTGCCCACCACAATGCCCAGCTATTTTTTTGTTGCAGGTTAGGTGGGGCCAGGTTTGAATCCGCCACCCTCGGTATATGGGGCTGGCGCCCTACCCACTGAGCCACAGGAGCCATCCGATGATCTCAAACTCTTGACCTCCAAGTCATCCTCCTGCACCAGCCTCCTAGAGTGCTAGGATTACAGGCCTGAGACACTGAGCCTGGCCCAGAAAGCATCTTTAAAGTAGACTAAGGATTGTGAGGAATGCATTGGTAGGCCGCACAGCACTGAAAGCAGCAAATAGAAATTTATGTTTGACTTTTAGGTTCATTATTGAGAAAAACCTTCTTGCTGAAAGGAGATTTTCAAAATCATTTACTCAGCCATCATTTAATAAATGAGGAAATCAATATTCCAGAAATGTTAAATGAATTCCCCAGCATCACCCAGTTGAGTTTTAGAACAAGATTTGCCTTTCTTCTGCAAATAGCATAAACTAACTGATCTTTCTGTTTAACTTGCTGGTTTAAACTTTCTAGGAGAAACAATATGCTTCTTTTCTTCTTTTTATTTTATTTTCATTTATTTTTTGTTTTTTTAGAGGCCGTCTCACTTTATCGCCCTCAGTAGAGTGCTGTGGCATCACAGCTCACAGCAACCTCCAACTCCTGGGCTTAGGCAATTCTCTTGCCTCAGCCTCCCAAGTAGCTGGTAACTACTCACAATAGGTAATTCCTATTTATAAACTTCAGTGCAAACAAAGTCCTTGTTTGAAATTTTAAATGATAATTAGGGCAGCACTGTGAGGTGCCTGCTACAACACCCGGCTATTTTTTTGTTGCAGTTTGGCCAGGGCCTGGTTCAAACCCACCACCCTCGGTATATGGGGCCGGCGCCCTCCCCACTGAGTCACAGACACTGCCCTCTTTTCTTGTTTTTAAAAAATGTTTTTCTTTTCAGTTACAACAAACATTGCCTGATAGACGTCTTTTCTTCTTAAAGATGTCTAAATATAAAGATGTTATAATCTTTCCTAACGGTACTATTTTATTAGAATTCAGAAGTTTAAATCTTTACAAACAGCAGCCACGAGGTTACTAATTTTATTAGTTTTTTTTTTTTTTAAATGAAGTGCCACCAAAAGCATGCCACAGAAATTTTCTTAGGAGGATCATAATATTTACCATTTAAAATACTAGGTCCTTTATATTATTGCATTTAACCTCATAATAGTATTAGGAGGTAGGTTTGCCCTCTGTTAAGTCACTCACCCAAGATTGTGTCAATGACGTCAGAGCTGGTCAGTGGCTGCTCTCATTTTAGTTTCAAATTTATATAGCATCAAAAATACCTATCTTCAGCTCGGTGCCTGTGGCTCAACGGGCTAAGACGCCAGCCACATACACCTGAGCTGGCGGGTTCGAATCCAGCCTGGACCCGCCAAACAACAATGACGGCTGCAACCAAAAAATGCCCAGGCGCTGTGGCTGGTGCCTATAGTCCCAGCTACTTGGGAGGCAGAGGCAGGAGACTCACTCGAGCCCAGGGGTTGGAGGTTGCTGTGAGCTGTGAAGCCACGGCACTCTATCCAGGGTGACAGCTTGAGGCTCTGTCTCAAAAAAAAAAACAAACCTATCTTCTAGAGAAAGGAATTCTCTATAGCCGGCCATTTTAAAAGCTGACAAATCTTAAGTCTGTTGAATCACACTGGTTTTTCCACAGCATCTTCTGCACCAGTACTGTCCAAAAGATACATAATACAAGGCCTATGCATAACTTAAAACTTTCCAGTAGCCTTTAAAAAAGAAACAGGTGAAATTAATATAGTAACTTATTTCATTTAGCCCAGTATATCTAAAATAATATCATTTTAACACACAAGCAGTATAAAAAATTATTGAGATATTTTACATTCTTTTTTTGTCTTGTCCTTCTACTCTGGTGTGTATTTTTTGCTGCACATCTCGATATGGACTAGTCATATTTTAGGCACTCAAAAGCCACGTGCGGCTAGTTGCTACTTACTAGACAGTTTAGGTCAGAACTGTCAGCATGTGTTAATTGTTAGTGATGTTTTAATGACATGGTTATTTTGCATAAGGCTGTAAGAAATTGTTAGTAGCAAAAGCACACTTTTATTCCCTTTTCCTTCACGACTGACTTTTGTTTCTGACAAACTGCTTTCATTCTCTAGTCTTTGTACTAGAGCCGAAGTGGGAGCAGCTTATTGTACTAAAAGTCATTTGTGGATGTCCAGTTCATATCTGAAATGAATGGAATTTGAGAAAAAATCTCTAGTTATATGACAGAAGTTTTTGATTGTTTTTTCTCTCTTATCATTTAAAATTTTTTTCTTCTTTTTTTTTTTTTTTTTTGTAGTTTTTGGTTGGGGCTGGGTTTGAACCCGCCACTTCTGGCATATGGGGCCGGCACACTACTCACTGAGCCACAGTGCTGCCCTAATTATCATTTAAAATTTGAAACAAGGACTTTGTTTGCACTGAAGTTCATAAATAGGAATTACCTATTGTGAGTAGTTACCAAGCCAGAACTGTATCTGAGGTGAACCACTTTAGCTTTTTTTCTAAAGCAGTTTTATTGGCCCTCCTCCCTGGTTTAAATAATCTGTCTATATTCTCTATGTAGCTTCTTATTTTAGCCTTTTAACATACAAAATGGGTTTTTCTATGTCACCTTACTGTCTGCCTACCACTAGTGCCCCTTTCCCTTTGCCTCCGTTTCTCCATCTAGTCAGCTTAATTAATAACTTTAGTCAGGTTACTAAATCTTGATTTCTTCCTGCACATCTGCAATACTTCCTGCCTCCTAGTGTTCATGTGATATTCAAGTGAAATGAAATGACATATGCTAAGCGCTCAGTACAGTTCTCGGTCCATAGGGGACACTCATCATTATTGTCACCATAGGGTAAAGTGTACAAGACACCTGGATGAGTGGTAGGTACACAGTGGGTTTTGTTGTTTGAGTAAGGCTTGATGGACTAAGTAAGACTTGTCATCAATTTTGAAGGTAAATGGAGCAGGAAATACAAAATTAGTCATAGAATTGACTTTAGGAAGAAAAATCACAATTCCCTTATCTAGAATTGCAATGCTTTGGTGATTTAATGAGCTCCTTTGTCCTCAGCCTAGTTGAACATGAGGAACTCGACCAAACAGAATGCTTTTATGAGGGCCATATGCCAATCTGTACTCCATTAAATTACTCCACAGTCTGTATCAACCTATCATAGAACCCATATTTAGAAGCTATTCCAACTGTAGGAGAAAGTTTATGTCAAGAGTTCAGGAGAGGCTTGGTGCCTGTGGCTCAACGGGCTAAGGCACCAGCCATGTACACCTGAGCTGGCAGGTTCGAATCCAGCCCGGGCCCACCAAACAACAATGACGGCTGCAACCAAAAAAAAAAATGGCCGAGCATTGTGGTGGGCGCCTATAGTCCCAGCTACTTGGGAGGCGCAAACAAGAGACTCGCTTGAGCCCAGGAATTGGAGGTTGCTGTGAGCTGTGATGCCATGGTACTCTATCCAGGGTGACAGCTTGAGGCTGTCTCAAAAAAAAAAAAAAAAAGAGTTCAGGAGAGAGGAGTTTTTACAGAGAAAAATAGTTTTTGTTTTTTATTGTTTTTGGCAGCGGCTAGGTTTGAACCCGCCGCCTCCCGCATATGGGGCCAACACCCTTCCTTTAAGCCACAGGTGCTGCCTCGTACAGAGAAAAATAGTTAATGGAATAAAATTGTTTTTTTCCTTGACTCACAGATTTTTTTTTTTTTTAGAGACAGTTTTACTTTGTCACCCTCAGTAGAATGCTGTGGCATCACAGCTCACAGCAACTTCCAGCTCTTGGGCTTAGGTGATTCTCTTGCCTCAGCCTCCCTAGTAGTACTGGGACTACAGGCGCCTGCCACAACACCCGGCTATTTTTTTTGTTGCAGTTTGTCCAGAGCCGGGTTTGAACCCGTCACCCTCTATATATGAGGCCGGCGACCTACTCACTGAGCCACAGGTTCCGCCTCATGACTCACAGATTATTACGTTTGAACATTTACTTAATTATATATTGAATCTAGAATCCATTTTTAAAGCAGGGTGAGGTGGCTCATGCCTGTAATTGTAGTACTCTGGGAGGCCAAGCCGGGTGGATTTCCTGAGCTCAGGAGTTCAAGATCAGCCTGAGCAAGAACAAGACCCTGTCTCTACTAAAAACAGAAAAACTAGCCAGGTACAGTGTCACATCCATGTAGTCCCAGCTACTTGGAAGGCTGAGGCAAGAGGATTTCTTGAGCCCAAGAATTTGAGGTTGTGGTGAACTACATGCCACAGCACTCTACCCAGGGCAATAGAGTGAGACTCTCTCTCAAAACAAAATGGAATCCATTTTTAAAATTCTTAAGGGGTCATGTGTTCTGTTTTGCAGATGAACTCAGCCTGCTATATATTCAGTGTAATTTCCCTACTTAACACCAATTAGGAGAAAGGATAATTTGGATTAGTGAAAAATACACATCACAAGCTTTTACCTTTTTTTTTTTTGGGGGGGGGTGGTAACAGATTATATGATTCACATATTATATGATTTATGAGCTCTTTTTAAAATAAGATACAATAAGGAAACTAGCATTTAATAAGACTATATTGTGTGTCAGACAGTTTATCATACTGGCTTTACAAAATATTAAATGATAGCTGTATTTTACAGGTGAGAAAATTAAAGCTGAGGAAGGTTAGGTAACCTACCCAAGGCCGTTCAGGTAATGAATGGTAACGTGCTCTGGTTTTCTGGAGCCCGTGTCTATGTACTTTTTATTCTGAGCCACACTGAGAGTCACTTTGACTACTAGTAAGGGATCCCTTAGGAGTTTGCTTTAATAGATTGATTAGCCTTCTCATGATAACATTTGATATAAGTTCTATAGCTTTTTAGCTTGATATCCGAGACCCTCTACAATCTAGTTCTGTCTTTTGTTTTGATTTCTGTCCTCTTGCTCTGCTCCTCCTCTCTCATTGTCTACACATACTAGACTAATGAGAGTGCCCCAGACACTTCCATACTTTGCTTTGTCTTTATTTATTTTCTGTCCTCCATTTAGAGTGCTTCTACCCCATCTGAGCTTCAGATGAAAACTTTAGTCTCCTTTATAAATGGTCCTTTCAATATCCTTCTCTTTGGTTTTACCTCTTTTCCAATGCCCTTCTGTTTATTCTGCTTAATTACAGTCCTCAGATACCTCTTTGTATGTATATCATTGGTATTAATGCAACTGCCTTATATCTGTTGGTATGTGCTTTTTATGTTCCTGTTGGCTACCTCCATGCATAGGAAGCCCTTGATGATTGTATTTCAAAATAAATATAGTATAATTTGCAACTAGTGCAACTTGTAGGCAAACAATTTACTGTGTCCTTAAAAATTGTGTAAATAAACACATCTCCCAGAAATTTTCCATATATTCTTTATTCACTCAGAAAATCCTCTCAAATTTGAGAAACTAAAATTTTTAACCCAGCTAAAATAGTCTTTTACAAATTATGAAATGAATGGAATGAAAGTTAATGACGTTGTATCATGACTTGGAAATTGAAAATGTTTAAGGAGCATACACAAAGGTTCTTCATTGAAAGATGCTAATAAACTAATTACTAGATCCTGCTTTTAATAACTTTTAGGGATAAAGGCCAAGCGCGGTGGCTCATACCTATAATCCTAGGACTCTGGGAGGCTGAGGCAGGTGGATTGCCTGAGCTCATGAGTTTGAGACCAGCCTGAGCAAGAGCGAGACCCCGTCTCTAAAAAATAGCCAGGTGTTATGGCAGGTGCCTGTAGTCCCAGGTACTTAGGAGGCTGAGACAAGAGAATCGCTTAAGCCCAAGAGTTTGAGGTTGCTCTGAGCAGTGATGCCACAGCACTCTACCAAGGGTGACAAAGTTGAGACTCTGTCTCAAAAAAAAACCAAAAACTTTTAGGAATAATGGTTCATTCATGTATTCATTCAACAAAAACTGAGTTTCTATAGTACACCAGACAGTGTTCAGGGGGCTGGGGATACATCAGTAAATGAGACAACAATCTCTACTTTCGCGAGCGTACATTCTACAGGAAAGAAACTTGATAGTAAGCATAAAATAGGTGAATTATAGTGAAGTAGACAGGCTAAGAGGACCAGGGAGTGCCTGTGGGGATGTGAGTTGTCATTAAATGGAATGGTCAAGATAGGCCTCATTGAGATAGAGACATTAGAACAAACATGGGAAAGAGGTCAAAAAGTGAGCCAATTGACTCTGGAGGAAGAGCAGGTCAGGCAGAAGAAGCTGCCAGGGCAAAGGCTAACGGAGCACACCAGGGACCACAGAGGAGGAGGGAAGCCGCCAGTGCCGACAGAGCAGACTCGGCATGGGGAGTGTGGTCACAGAGAAAATGGGAGTGGATCAAGATTTTAACAAGATGGACCTTGTAAAGACACGGTTTTCGCTACTTGACTTCCTATGTTGCAAATAGGCTAAATTTCCTACTAAATAGGTGGAAAGCAAGGAGGCCAGTTAGGAGGCTACATTGTAGTGGGGCAGAATCAAGGTGGTAGGAATGGTGAGATTCTGGTTATAATTTGAAGGTATAGCTAACTATTAGGGAAGGAAAAGATTGTAGTAGTCCAGGAGGCAAGTCAACAAAGTGTTTTCCAGGAGGAAGGAGTAATCGAGTGTGCCAAGTGGTGCCGTAAGTCAGGAAAGATGAAGACCAAGAATTGGCCATTGGATTTAGCAACGTGACCATTACTGGTGACCCATGGGCTTTGTTGGGGGCCTGAGGGGTATGGGTTCAATAGGTAACGGGAGGGGAGGGATTGAAGAGAGCAGCTCTAAGCAGCTTTTTCAAGGAATTTTGGTAATAAAACAAAGACATGGGACAGTAGTGGGAGGGAGAAGTGGAGAATGAGAGAAGATATTTTTAAGATGGGAGAAATAGTGTTTGTTTGAGGGTAGGAGGAATGACCCAGGAAAGTGGGAACTTGATGTAGGAGTGAGGGACAACCTAGAGCTGTACCCTGGAGTAAGAGCAGATGGGATTTATTGAGCAAGTAGAGGGAATTAGGAACATGGACTGTTTATCCATCATAAAAGGTGAGAAGGTAGAGTGTATAGGTACATGTGTGGTTGATGGGTAAAGGTGGTGGTGGAAGTCTATCAAGATTTGCTTCTGGGCTCGGCTAAGGCGCCAGCCACGTACACCTGAGCTGGAGGGTTCGAATCCAGCCCAGACCTGCCAAACAACAATGAGGGCTGCAACCAAAAAATGGCCAGGCATTGTGGCGGGCGCCTGTAGTCCCAGCTACTTGGGAGGCAGAGGCAGGAGACTCGCTTGAGCCCAGGAATTGGAGGTTGCTGTGAGCTGTGACGCCACAGTACTCTATCCAGGGTGACAGCTTGAGGCTCTGTCTCAAAAAAAAAAGATTTGCTTCTAGGCAGTGCCTATGGCTCATTGGGTAGGGCGCTGGCCCCATATTCCGAGGCTGGTGGGTTTGAACCCAGCCCCAGCCAAACTGCAACAAAAAATAGCTGGGCGTTGTGGCGGGCACCTGTAGTTCCAGCTGCTTGGGAGACTGGAGACTGAGGCAAGAGAATCGCCTAAGCCCAGAAGTTGGAGGTTGCTGTGAGCTGTGACACCATAGTGTTCTACTGAGGGCAATAAAGTGAGACTCTGTTTCTTTAAAAAAAAAAAAATTGCTTCTGGTTGTTTCCATTTTTGCAATGTGGAAACAAGATAATGCTTCAGCTGAGAGTGAGGGTGAGTGGGGATGTTTAGGGGAGGAAGTTTGAAGAATAAGGGAAATGGATGGAAATGGCATATAAGAGAGAGGGGAAGGAAACAGGCTAGCGGAGCATGAGTTGACAGTGAGATCAGGTAACATTAGCATTGCTGAGGGGTTTTCTTTGGCCATGGTCAGCTTCTGAGGTGCAAGTGGAGACTAGATGGAGACTGAGATTTAACTAAGGTTGTCATCCTGCCAAGTGAGTGTCAGAAGTGACAGGGAGGGGGCAAGGGAGTCAGGAGCACAAGCAAAGGAATTGCTTGCAATGATTGACCACAGAGTTTAAGTTGGGCAAGGAAAGCAGACAGATATCAGGGAATGAAGGACAGAAAAGAAGGTAGAACTGTTAGATTGTATGTGTGTGTGTGTGGGGGGTGCCTGAAGGATCATTGGTGTGGTGGGACGAGAGAGTGAGCTGGAGAGAGGAGGAATAGTCCAAGAAAGGGTTACACAGAAACTGATATTTTGGAGGGTTTGTGGTGTTTGTGGTTATTGGTAGTGGTAGAGACCAGGCTATATCTAACAGGAATGAGGGAATGAGAGGCTTAGGTGAGGAGTTCAAAGAGCTGCCAGGCCAAAGTGTCTGAAGGATATTTGAAGGCCAGAGAAGGATTATTATCTTATCAGTAGAATGTGTTTATTAGCAGACGTAGCATGAAGTTGAGCTGAATATTCAACAGTAAAAGATGATTGCTCTTTGGAAGTTTCTAAAGATAATGATGTTTAATTATGGGACAGAATAAATACTCAGTTGTGTATATTTTTATAACATGATAAAAAAAACCTGAATGGATCATATACATATCTAAAGGAAGCCATTGACGTCAGTCTGTGAATAAAAGCAATCTTCTTCTATAAAATAGACTCATTCTTTGTAATTACAGTTCTATCTGTTCTAACATTAAAAACTGGCCTGAGGGATGAAGATCTCTTGAGCCCAAGGAGTTTGAGACCAGCAACAAAAAACAGTAAGATGCCCTCTCAGCCATTTGTATCTACGTTGATAGAAAATATAACAAGAAAAAAATAACCAAGAGAGCAAGCTAATAGAATAGTTACATGACAATTCAGAAACTTCCTTAATTGACGTCAGAGATTCGGCCATGTGCATGGCTGGCAGGAGGTTCTCGCTGGGGCACATCTGCCTCCACTGTTTGAATAGTGCACTTACCTGGAAGCAGGCATGCTTGTTCTTGAACCTGTTTAGGCCAGTGTACTTGTTATTATAATCATGTTTGTTAATTAAAATATTGCATACATGGATGAAATATGAATGAGAAACGAGTGGTTTTTCTATGACCTCAGTTAAATGTTCTAGAAGGATTCAGGAAAGACAGATTGCTTTATAATTTTTTTTTTTTTGTCAGATTATGTGGGAATAAGACAACTGTAAAATCTTTAGGGGATCATCATAATCTAGAAGGCATCAGTACTGATATTGTTTCATAAGTTTTCTTCTTAAAAAAATGGAAATTAGACTCGGCGCCTGTGGCTCAATAGGCTAAGGTGTCAGCCACGTACACCTGAGCTGGAGGGTTTGAATCCAGCCCGGGCCCGCCAAACAACAATGACGGCTGCAACCAAAAAACGGCCGGGCATTGTGGCGGGCGCCTGTAGTCCCAGCTACTTGGGAGGCGGAGGCAAGAGACTCGCTCGAGCCCAGGAATTGGAGGTTGCTCTGAGCTGTGATGC
>CAUYON010064330.1:0-10700 GCA_963573935.1 Arctocebus calabarensis | reverse complement strand
ATATAGTGATCAAGGAAATGCCATGAAGGATATCTGTAACAGTATGATCAAAATATTTCTGAATGTATATGAATCGTGCCCTGTGATTGCACCAATGTACATAATTATGATTCAATAAAATTATTAAAAAAAAAAACTTTTTAGAAAACATAAGAGGACTTCCTAAGTATTTTTATAAAGAAAACAAAACCATACAAGAAATGAAAAACACAGATCAATATTCTTCATAAGTAGTAATGCATAAATTATCAAGGGAATATTAGCAAATTGAGTCAAACAATATATAAAACTGATAATACAGCATGCCCAAATATTGTCTATACCATCAATGCGAAGTTAATTTAACATTCAAAAATCAATCATTATATTTAACCACATTAAAAGAATAAAGAAGAAAAATCATATGGTTATTTCAATAGCTTTAGAAAATAAATAATTAACAGAAGTCAGCATTCACTTATTATAAAAGCTTCCAGGAAATAAACAATGGAGAGAAATATCCTCAATGTCTTAAAATACATGATTATACTATGCAATCCTCCTTAGAAGAGGAACAATGCAAGAAAATTTACTCTTACCACTTCTACTCCATATTGTTCTGGAAATTATAGCCAGAGGAGTAAAACAAAAAGAAGAAATATAAAGCATGTAAGTTAGAAAGGAAGATGGAAAATGTCTCTATAACATAACTCCACATAGAAAATTCTAAGAAGTCACACATGCACACACAAAATTCCTACAAAAATTTGTAAATAAATCACAAAATGTTATGATACAATTTCAATATGCTAATAACAATTACATCTCTAAATGATAGCAGTAAATGATTGAAAAAAAATAACAAATGCCTTCAACAATAACTTCACAATACAAAACACCTAGGAGTAAAATTTAAAAAGTTATGGTAAACACACACACCAAAAATATCCCTGAGAAAAATTCAAAAAGATTAGGGCAGTGCCTGTGGCTGTGGGTTTTATATATATACCGAGGGTTTCAGGTTCAAACCTGGCCCCAGTCAAACTGCAACAACAAACATAATAGACAGGCATTGTGGAGGGCTCCTGAGAATCAGGTAAGACCAAGAGTTAGAGGTTGCTATGATCTGTGACACCACGACACTCTACCCAGGGTGACAAAAGTGAGACTCTATCACCAAAAAAAAATAAATAGATAAAAAAAATTCAAGAAGATTAAGTAAATAGAAATGCCATACTTTGTGGATTGAAAGACAATGGGCATACGGCCTACAGGCACATGGAAAAATGCTCGTCATCTTTAATCATCAGAGAAATGCAAATCAAAAACACTTTGAGATATCATCTAATTCCTGTAAGAGTGGGTCACATAACAAAATCTCCAAAGTACAGATGTTGGCATAGATGTGGAGAAAAGGGAACTCTTCTGCACTGCTAGTGGAAGTGCAACCTAATATGTCCCTTTTGGAAAGAAGTATGGAGAATACTCAGGGATCTAAAAGTAGACCTGCCAATCGATCCCACAATTCCTCTACTAGGTATATATCCAAAAGACCAAAAATCACTTGACAACAAAGATATTTGTACCAGCTTGTTCATTACAGCTCAATTTATAATAGCCAAGCCATGGAAGAAGGCCAAGTGACGATCAACCCATGAATGGATTAATAAATTGTGGTCTAAGTATGCCATGGAATCCTATGCAGCCTTAAAAAAGATGGAGACTTTACCTCTTTTCCGTTTACATGGATGGAGCTGGAACATATCCTACTTAGTAAAGTATCTCAAGAATGGAAGAAAAAATATCCAATGTACTCATTCCTATTATGAAACCAATTTACAATCACTCCTACTTTCATATGAAGAATAGATCACAACTATGGCCCAAGATAAAGGGGGGAGTTTAGGAGGGGAAGTGGGAGGTCAGATTGAGGGAGCGTGAATGGTGGGATCACTCCTATGGTGCATAATGCAAGGGTACATGTTGGATGTATTAGTATAGAGTATAAATGTCTTAACAAAATAATTAAGCAAACGAGATGAGGTATATATTAACCAGTGTGACGTAAGCATTCCTAATTCAATATGAAATCAGCACATTGTACCCCATAAATGCATTAATGTATAAATGATCTATGTGTTTGTGATTTAATAAAAAAAAAAGTGGATGTAATATCTGCAGGTGAAATGGCCATCTTTGAATGTCCCTAACACAAAGAAATGTTAGATGCCCAAGGTTATGATTACCCTGATTTGATTAATTCACATTGTATGCCTGTATCAAAACAACACATGCACCCTATAAAGACATGCAACTATTATGTACTCATAACAGTTAAAAATAAAACATTTTTAAAAATCAGAAAAAAATCAGTTAACATCTATTGAGTATTTACTATAACATGGCAGGTTATAAAGTAAGCATTTACTTGCTCTATCTAATTTTATCCTTTAACAACCTATGAGGTATATATCATTACAATTCAGAAAAATAGGCACTCATTCCCTCTAAATTTCTCTCTCCTTATTAAACATTGTTATTGATGTGTTTGTATGATTCCTGAGTTTTACCTAGGTGATTATATACTAATTAGATCACGCTAGGCATCTAGTCCTTCAACTTGCTTTTGGTCCTTAATAATTCATGTTGGAGATTTTTCTATGCCAGTTCAAATAGGCTTTTCTCAAAATTCTCAACAACAGTGTAGTAGGAAAACCCTTTTAAAGAGTCAGAGTGGTTCAAAAGAACAGTGAACTTCTAAACTGCTAATGATATCCCTACCCCTGGAAGAATCAAATAGAAGGAAGATGATCACTTGGAGAGAGGGGTTGGCATCAGATCACTTGGAGAGAGGGGTTGGCATCAGATGATAGGTAGGACTATGGTGGCCCTTTAAGGGCCACACTTACCTTGAGGGCTTGTCATTCTCTGGCTTGATAGGAAGTCATCTCTTTTTCTTCTCCTTGGTGTAAGGTTGCTTGGTTGACTGTGCTGTGTCAAAAGTCATAATTAGGGCAATAATGCCACATGGATGGCCAAATAATGGAATATTAGATCTATGTGCTGCCCAACAATTTTGTAAACTTTCACCCCATTCACTGGACTGTTTGCTTGAATGCTTGCAGTCAGAGGAATATGCACTGCTCCTGGGGACTGGGGCTGGCTGATTTCTTAGCTATGAGAACAGCAGGTATAGTCTGCAGAATAATGGACGTCTCAAAGACGTCCACATCCTAATTCCCAGAATGTGTGGATATGTAATACTACATAGCAAAGGGGAATTGGGTAGCAATTGGAATTAAGGTTGCTAATTAGCTGACTTAAAGGTAGGGAGAGTAGGCTGCAATTTCCAGGTGGGCCCAGTATAATCACAAGATCCTTAAATGTGGAGGAAAGAAGAAGAGGAGCCAGTGTCAGAGTAATGCAGCATGAGAAAGACTTGGCCCATGATTGTTGACTATAAAGAGAGAGGAAAGGGATGCAAGCTAAGGAAAAAAGCAAGAAAACAGAGCCTTCCATAGAATCTCTAGAAAGAAAGACTTTTAACCCACTGAGACCCATTTAGTACTAATGATCTTCTGAACTGTAAGATAATGCCACAAATTTTCTGGTCATTTGTTATAGCAGCAACATAAAACTTATACAGAAGATAAAGAACTTGGTGGGCATAACCACACAAAGAGCATAATATAGGAAGAATTCCTTTTTTTAAAAAGAGCTCAGTCCCCAGTATTTATCAACATTTTAAGTGCTCAGCAACAATCTGCATTTAGTGGCAATGAAAAAAAAACCGTTATTTTCAGTTTTTATGATATCCTAGAACAGTGGGTAAAACACAATTTTCTAGGTATGTGACCTTGAGTAAGTTCATCTCTGTGAGCATCAGCTACCTCCTAAGCAAAACAGGACTTTGGTTTTTTCCCTAGTTTAGTAGTTTGCAACCTTGGCTATATATTAGAATTGCCTAGAAGTCTTATTCATCAATGAATGGGCCCCTTCCCAGACCAATTGGAAAGAAATCTTTGGGGTTGGGGTCTGGGCATCTGCAACCAGGAAATCCCCCTGGTGGTTCCATTAACTTGGGCCAGGCAGTTGGTGGAGGGAAGTTAAACCAATTATTGGAATCACCTAGAATCTCTCACAAATCCTGGTGCCCAGGTCGTATCTCAGACCAATGAAATGAGATTTTGGGGAGAGTGAAACCCAGGCATCAATATTTTCTAAAGCTCCCAGTTGATTCACAAGTAGTCAAGGCTAACAATCTCTGATGTAGACATGATGAATAAAGCACTTGTCCTAGAAGGGGTTTCTTCCCCCTGTATTATTGCCTCTGTTTTTCCTTCAAGGGAAATAAGCAATTGTCATTGCTCATATGAGCATTGGAATCAGCCAGGTCTGGATAGGATTCCTGAGATTATTCTGGCACACTCCAACTATAGGATTTGAGCAAGTACTTCTCTCTGAAGCCTCAGCTTCATCATCTATAAAGCAGCGATAAATGAGTATGACTCAAAATGTGCAGATAGTAAGATTTAGACCAAAAAATATTTGTGATGCATTTTGTGCATTGGGTCAGGCAAATGGTGGGGACTAAAATGCTTTTGGCAGTAATTAATATGATTAATAGTAAGACGTTAGAGTTGGTTGGAAAAGTCAGTTTCACTTCTTGAGCCAAGTCAGTTTACCTCTCCAAGGCTTAGTTTTCTCATCTATGGCATGGGTACTACTTATCTTTGAGGCTTTTTGTGGAAAAAAAAAGCACACACGATAATGTGTACAAAATCGTGCACACATGATTATATGTACATAATTTGATAAATGGTAACATGAACAATTACATACTGGAGAGAGGGTCACATACTGCTCTTGGTTGTTTGGTCAAACACACCTAGTTTTAAAGCTGAGATCACAGTATGGCCACACCTAGTGAGAAAATGTTAATCATTTGGTCTCATTAATGTGTATATATGTATCTTCAAACTAGTCTCCAATATTTTTGTAAAAAAAATCAAGAACTTTTATATAAATATAGGAATATCCAGTTTCTCTTGAAATATGGGGAGATTAGGTGATAAATGTTCCCAAATCCACAAGGCATACTTTCAACGGTAGCATGTCGATGACATTTGTCCTGAGATGCAATGCCCTTTTTATAGAAGAAAACGTTTATAACACCCTCTTTACTATCCAGAAATGAATTTCACAGATAATATAATTTATATATATACATAACTCCAAAAAGTCAATATAATGTACTGCCCATATTATAGTAGAGAATAAAATGAAAGGAGTCTATAATAATAGAGTACCTATGTACAGTATTGCAATATGCAAATGATTGCATATGACTTAACTATAAAACATAATGATATAGCCAGATAATTGCTTCTGTATATAATCACTGTGACAGCCACAACTATGCAGACAGACTTGTACAGCTGTGTTGTGTCACCTACAAAAAATATCATGCACAGTGCTACCATCAATGACCCGGCTTTCTCAAATAGTGTATAACTTTTGTTAAAGTTCTTTTTTTTCTTTTTTTTCCCCCACATCCATCACAATTATACTCCTTTCTTAATAGTTTTGAAATGTTCCATTGCATCATGCACATTAGGTGAGGTCCCCCCAAATGTCCCTCCTCTTCCTCCTGCCTCCCTCTTCCTCTCCCTTCTCTCTCCTCTTCCCTTCTACTTTCTGGACTATAGTTATGTTTTACCATTTGCATGAATGTGTAGGTGATTATATATTGATTTCTTAATAGTATTGAGTACATTGGATACTTTTTCCCCCATTCTTGAGATACTTTACTAAGAAGAATATGGTCCAGCCCCATCCAGGTAAACATAAAAGATGTGAAGTCTCCATCTTTTAAATGGCTGCATAGTATTCCATGGTGTGCATATATCACAATTTGTTAATTCATTCATGGGTAGATGGGCACTTGGGCTGTTTGGCAATTATGAATTGGGCTGGAATAAATATTCTGGTGCAAATGTCTTTGATGTAAAATGATATTTGATCATCTGGGTATATACTTAGTAGAGGAATTACAGGATTGAATGGTAGGTCTACTTTTAGTTCCTTGAGTATTCTTCAAACTTCTTCCCAAAAAAAGTCGTATTAGCTTGATTCCCACCAGCAGTGTAGTTTTCTCTGCATCCATGCCAACATCTGTAGTTTCGGGATTTTATAAAGTGGGCTACTCTTAATGGAGTTAGATGACATTTCAAAGTGGTTTTGATTTGCATTTCTCTGATGATTAAGGATAATGAATATTTTTTCATATGTTTGTAGGCCATGCACCTGTGTTCATTAGACAAGTTTCTGTTCAAGTCTCTTGCCCACATAGATATGGGAGTATTTGTTCTTTTCATATTGATTAGTTTGAGTTCTCTATGGATTCTGGTTATCAAACCTTTGTCAGAAACATAACCTGCAAAAATCTTCTCCCATTCTGAAGGTTGTCTGTTTGCTTTACTTACTGTACTCTTGGCTGTGCAAAAGCTTTTTAGTTTGATCAGATCCCAGTAATAAATTTTTGGTGTTGCTTCATTTCCCCTGGGGAGTCCTCTTCATAAAATATTCTCCCAGGCCTATTTCTTTAAGTGTTTTCCCTTCACTTTCTTCTAGTATATTTTCATGTCTTTTTTTTTTTTTTTTTGAGACAGAGTTTCACTGTGTCGCCCTCAGTAGGGTGCCATGGCATCACAGCTCACAGCAACCTCCAACTCTTGGGCTTAAGTAATCCTCTTGCTTCATCCTCCTAAGTAGCTGGGACTACAGGCACCCACCACAACACTTGGCTATGTTTTGGTTGTAGTTGTCATTGTTTAGCTGGCCAGGGTTGGGTTTGAACCTACTAGCCTTCGTGTATGTGGCTGGTGCCGTAATCACTATGCTATGGGTGCTGAGCCTATAGTTTCATGTCTTAAGTTTAAATCTTTTACCAGTGAGAATCAATTTTTATTAATGGTGAAAGGTAGGGGTCTAGTTTCAGTCTTCTACAGGTTGCCAGCCAGTTTGCTCAGCACCATTTGTTAAACAGGGAGTCTTTCCCCCACTGAATATTTTTGATAGACTTGTCAAAGATCAAATGATGATAAGTAGCTGGGTTCAACTCTTGGGTCTCTATTCTATTTCATAAATCTACCTCTCTGTTTTTGTTCTAGTACCATGCTGTTTTGATCACTATAGATTTATATTATAGCCTGAAGTCTGGAAACGTGATACCTCCTGATTTGTTTTTATTTCTTAGCAATGCATTTGCTGTTATAGGGTTTTTCTGATTCCATATGAAATGAAGAACTATGTTTTTCAAGCTCTTTAAAGTATGACAATTGTGCTTTAATAGGGATTGCATTAAATCTGTAGATCGCTTAGGTTAGTAAGGACATTTTAACAATGTTGATTCTTCCCAGCCATGAGCATGGTATGTTTTTCCATTTGTTCACATCTTCAGCTCTTTCTTTTCTCAGAGTTTTATAGGTTTTTTATTTTTATTTTTTATTAAATAATAGCTGTGTACATTAATGCAATTATGGGATACAATGTGCTGGTTTTATATGCAATTTGAAATACTTTCATCAAACTGGTTAACAAAGTCTTCTCCGCTTTTTCTTAGTTATTTGACGGGCCCGCCGTCCACTAGCGAGGTTCTGAGGAGGGGGCGCTGGGATGAAATAACACACACACACACACAGTAATGGACTCAGTCAGGCTGAGACTGAGACCTCACTTTATTTTGACCTTATTTAGACAACACTTTATCTTTCTTCCAGACTTTTTATACTCTCACAGAGAAGAAGGTCATTTAAGGTTCTCTTTGGCACTCTCTTACTCCTTGGGAACTGCTGTGCTGTTTACCTTAAAACTGCCATGCTATTTATCTCTAGTTTTGACTATCTGGACTTCTTACTCCCCGTTCTGGCTCCTGCCAGTTTCATCTTAGAAAAAGTCGGACCTTGGCCATAGCCAGTGCAAAAGCGGTTTCTCAAGCAGGGGGAGTCCCCCGTGGATTCCCACGTCTCACGGCTTCCCACAGTTATTGTGTTAAGACATGTATATTCTACACCTAGTAGATTAAACATGTACCCTTGTAAAATGCTCCATAGGTGTGATCCCACCAATTACCTTCCCTCCACCCATTCTCTTCTTTCCCTCCCCCACCCCTCCTTTTCCCCCTTCATCTTGGGCTATAGTTTGGTTGTAGCATTCATATGGAAGTGTGGGTGCTTATAAATTGGTTTCATAGTAGGGCTGAGTACATTGGATACTTTTTCTTCCATTCCTGAGATACTTTGCTAAGAAGAATATGTTCCAGCTCCATCCATGTAAGCATAAGAGAGGTAAAGTCTCCATCTTTTTTTAAGGCAGCATAATATTCCATGGTGTACATATACCACAATTTATTAATCCATTCATGGGTGGATGGGCACTTGGGCTTCTTCAGCAATTATGAATTGGGCTGCAATAAACATTCTGGTGCAAATATCTTTGTTATAAAGTGATTTTTGGTTTTCTGGATATATACCTAGTAGAGGAATTGCAGGATCGAATGGCACACTTATTTTTAGATCCCTAAGTGATCTCCAAACATCTTTCCAAAAGGAACATCTTAGTTTGAATTTCCACCAGCAGTGCAGAAGTGTTCCCTTTTCTCCACATCCATGCCCAAATCTCTGGTTTTGGGATTTTGTGATGTGGGCTAGTCTTACTGGAGTTAGATGACATCTCAAAGTGGTTTTGATTTGCATTTCTCTAATTATTAAGGATAATGAGAATCTTTTCATGTGTCTGTAGGTCGTGCACCTGTCTTCTTCAGAGAAGTTTCTCTTCAAATCCCATCTCCACCCTGAGTTGGGATCATTTGTTCTTTTCTTGCTAATGCATTTGAGTTTTCTGTGGATTCTGCTTATTAAACCTTTTCAGAGACATAACCTACAAATATCTTCTCCCATTCTGAGGGCTGTCTGCTTGCTTCATGTGCTATGTTTTTGGCTGTGCAGAAGCTTTTTAGTTTGATCGCATCCCAGTAATGTATTTTGGTGTTGCTTCAATTGCTGGGGGAGTTCTCCCCATAAAATATTCTCCCAGGCCAATTTCTTCAAGGTTTTCCCTACACTTTCTTCTGGTATTTTTTAAAGTTTCATGTTTTAAGTTTAAATCTTTTACCAGTGAGAATCAATTTTTGTTAATGGTGAAAGGTGTGGGTCCAGTTTTAGTCTATAGTTCACCCAGCACCATTTGTTAAATAGGGAGTCTTTCCCCCACTGAATATTTTTGATAGGCTTGTCAAAGATCAAATGAAGGTAAGTAGCTGGGTTAATCTCTTGGTTCTCTATTCTATTTCATAAACCTACCTCTCTGTTTTTGTTCCAGTATCATGCTTTTTTGATTACCATAGATTTATAGTGTAGCCTGAAGTCTAGTAACGTGATACCTCCTGATTTGTTTTTATATCTGAGTAATATATTTGCTATTCGAGGTTTTTTCTGATTCCATATAAAATGAAGAACTATTTGTTCAAGCTCTTTAAAGTATGACAATGGTGCTTTAATAGGGATTGCATTAAATCTGTAGATTGCTTTGGGTAGTAAGGACATTTTAACGATGTTGATTCTTCCCAGCCATGAGCAAGGTATGTTTTTCCATTTGTTAACGTCTTCAGCTACTTCTTTTCTCAGAGTTTTATAGTTCTTTTTATAAAGATCTTTCACATCCTTTGTTAGGTAAATTCCCAGATATTTCATCTCTTTGGCACTACTATAAAAGTATAGTCCTTGACTATATTTTCAGCTTGATTATTGTTGGCATATATAAAATCTACTGATTTTTAAGTATTGATTTTGTATCCTGAGATACTGCAGTATTCCTTGATCAATTCTAAGAGTTTTGAAGTTGAGTCCCCGGGATTTTTCAGGTATAGGATCATGTCATCCATGAAGAGTGAGAGTTTGATCTCTTTCGACCCTATTTGAATGCCTTGTCCTGCCTGATTTTGATGGCTAAGACTTCCCTTACTATGTTGACTAGCAGTAGAGACAGTGGGCATCCTCGCCTGGTTCCTGGTGTGAGTGGAAATGTTTTCAATTTTACTCCATTCAATTTGATATTGGCTGTGGTTTGCTTATCAGTTTAAGAAATGTTCTTTTTCTTAAGAACATTTTCTTTTCTTTTTTTTTTTTTTTTTTGAGACAGAGCCTCAAGCTGTCACCCTTGACAGCTTGTAGAGTGCTATAGCATCACAGCTCACAGCAACCTCCAATTCCTGGGTTCAAGCGAGTCTCTAGCCTCCGCCTCCCAAGTAGCTGGGACTACAGGCGCCCGCCACAACGCCCGGTCCTTTTTTGGTTGCAGCCGTCATTATTGTTTGGTGGGTCCGGGCTGGATTCGAACCCGCCAACTCAGGTGTACGTGGCTGGCGCCTTAGCCCGTTGAGCCACAGGCGCTGAGCCAAGAACATTTTCTTAAGTGTTCTTAAGAAAATGTCTATTTTCTTTTTTTTTTTTTTTTGTAGATACAGAGTCTCACTTTATCGCCCTGGGTAGAGTGGCGTCACACTGCTCACAGCAACCTCCAGCTCTTAGGCTTAAGCGATTCTCTTGCCTCAGCCTCCCGAGTAGCTGGGACTACAGGCGCCCGCCACAGCGCCTGGCTATTTTTTTTGTTTTGCAGTTCGGCCGAGGCCGGGCTTGAACCCGCCACCTTCGGTATATGGG
>CAUYON010064327.1:0-22586 GCA_963573935.1 Arctocebus calabarensis | reverse complement strand
GAAAAAATGCTCATCATTCCTATTAGAGAAATGCAAATCAAAACCACCCTGAGATACCATCTAACCCCAGTGAGAATGGCCCACATCACAAAATCTCAAAACTGCAGATGCTGGCGTGGATGTGGAGAGAAGGGAACACTTTCACACTGCTGGTGGGACTGTAAACTGATACAATCTTTATGGTAGAAAGTATGGAGAACTCTCAAAGAACTCAAGCTAGACCGCCCATTTAATCCTGCAATCCCATTACTGGGCATCTACTCAAAAGGAAAAAAATCCTTTTATCATAAGGACACTTGCACTAGTCTGTTTATTGCAACTCAATTTACAATCGCCAAAATGTGGAAACAGCCTAAATGCCCACCAACCCAGGAATGGATTAACAAACTGTGGTGTATGTATACTATGGAATACTATTCAGCCATTAAAAAAATGGAGACTTTACAGCCTTTGTATTAACCTGGCTGGAAGTAGAATACATTATTCTTAGTGAAGCATCACAAGAATGGAGAAGCATGAATTCCATGTACTCTATGATATGAGGACAATTAATGACATGGTGGGAGTGAGGGAAGGGGAGAGCAGAGAGAGAAAGAATGAGGGTGGGGTGGGGAAAGGAAGAGCAGAGAGAGGGAAGGAGCAAGAGGGGTGGGGTCTTGGTGTGTGCCACACCTTTTGGGGGCAAAACACGATTGTAAGAGGGACTTTACCCAACAAATGCAACCAGTGTAACATGGTTTCTTGTACCCTCAATGAATCCCCAACAAAAAAAAAGTTTGGAGTTGATGTCCTTAGAGATTCTCCAGGCTGTGATAGTTTCTTAAGCTTCTCTTGTTTTTGATAATCTTAACTATATTGAGGAGTACTAGTCAGATATTTTGTATAATGTTCCTTAATTTGGGTTTTCTTTCCTTCCTTCCTTCTGATTAGGCCTAGAAAAACAGATCTTTTTAGGTTCTACAGCACATTCTACACCAAAACAAGATGAGAAAAAGATCCAAAAGTTTGAGGTATTGAGCTCAGATGAAAGGGAATCACAACACAGTAGTGTAAAATTTCTTATTTACACATTTTACTTCCAATTATGAATGGTGGGGACATATCATCATATCTGACAATAATGTTCACTGAAACATTTTCAGGTCAGAGAAAGCTTTTTCAGTATTGTATTTCAACAGTTCACTAAACCTCTAAATCTTATTGTCCTTTTTTTTTTTTTAAGGAAATATGAAATCTGGGTTTCTATGCCTAGGCTGGAAATAGAGGTGTGGTAAGAGCTAAAGGCAAATTTTTGCTTTATAGGAACAAAATAAAATAGGAAGTGATGAATATATGAATTGCTTTTGTATGTTAAAAAGCACCAGCTTTATTCAAATCAAATGTCTAAATCCTGCTTAATTACAAAAAAGGAAGTTGATCTTTGGATGTGGTGTGTGTTCACATCCATTCCTTTGATTTACATGAATATGAACTGGTGAGAACAGATTATTTAAAAGAGTAGAGAGTTTCAATCTGACAGGAAAGAGTGTAGGAAGCATTAACTTCAGTGCTTGTTAAAACATGAAGGATTAACGGTGAAAAGGGAGGGAAGAATTATGAATGTCTCCAGTTGAGTATCTTCAAAAATGCTTGGGGTTTCTGGGAATGGCTCACCCAACCACATGAAAGTCATGCAAAGGGAGTCAGCCACACGACTTCTCTAAATCCAGGGTTCGGACTGCTCTACTTTTACCATTAAACCATCTTACTTGAAGTATAGCCACAAATTAAATTTCTTTTTATTGAAAAAAGTACTAAGTCCTTGCAAAGAGGCAAACACAGAACTCCGAAATATGGTACCTCTCTCTTGACCTTGATAGTATAAGAATGTCAACAGAGTACCAGCTTCTTAGTTTGGGACCCTTTCTTCACCCATGTGAAAAAGGCAATAATGGCCTTCACCTACAGAATCCAGGAGAAGAATTTAGTTACCAGGTATTCTTTTATACCAGCACCATGGTACATAGGTTAATTCCATTGAAAACTGTTGTATTGGCAAGAATGTCTCAAAACAATTGGATGATAGATCTGTATTCTGCTATGGGCAATTTCTTTCTGAGTTTGTAGGATTCAGATTTTGTGCTTGAGGAGGTCGAGAAAGGAAGAAGAAAATGCAGTCTCTATATGTCATTCAACAATATCTTACTGGTAAAATAAATCTACATTTGGAAGATCCACCCAAAGAGTCATGGCCTAGCCCACATTAGATCATCACCAAGCCATGTAGGTCAGAAATTATAGGGGGGCTATTAAAAAAAAAACTCTAAAGCTTTCCATTATACCCAGCCTCTTCACATGGTTTGTTTGAGTAACTGTGGTGGTTTTGTCAGCTGTGGTAGTCCATGGAATCAGTTGGATCATTCTAAATTTAATAAGAAAATAAAAGATTGGCAAGAATAGATCCTTCCTCACATTAAAACTATGTGGTGAATACAGATCTTGGGGAAGCAAATAGGAAGTGAAGTCCTACACCCAACAAAGCAATGTGTTACCAAGGCATAAATGATCTTAGTGAAGATTTGACCTTTTTTCATCTGGATATGCTTATAACTAAGAAACCAATTCTTAGCTGAGGGCAATCCCCTCCTCATACAAGATTTATGTGTACTTGCAAGGTCAACAGTAAATGTAAATCAATTTCCCCAGAGCTCAACCTGAGCTGGTTTATAAAAGGACAAAATACTAAATAAACCAAGAGACTCCCCACCCCAAAAAAAATATGTGAATAAAAAGTTTGGGGAGAGGGACAAAATTATTAAATCTATAGCACTTTAGGGATTTTTCTCAATTCACAAGGAAAAACCTATTTCTAATCATAAGATTTAAGATGCACAAATTATAGAGCATTTATATAGAATTTGAAATTTGCAGTTCTTGGAAAAGAGTTTAAAGGCATATCAAAAACCACCTGTGTGTAGAATCCTATCCTGAACCACATCCTTCAATGAATTTATATGGGTGATAGTACTGGTCAGTTAAAAGAAATATGAGCATAAGTTTCTAAACACACATGTTAGGGTACACCCAATATATGTGTCAGTCAATTATAGTAAAGTGGGTTATTTTGCTTCACAGAAAACTAAGTAAAAATAACAAAGATAATATTTTTTGTTCTTTTCTCTAAAAAGTAAGAAAAATAGACTTGTGATGATGAGTGTTTTACCTTTGGAATTAGTGACTGGTGAGATTCACAAAGTGCCTGGTGTACTTCTCCAAAAGTTGAGAAAAAGAATTGTGTCCATGGATCCTGGGGAGCCAGGAATAATATGAAACCAGATAGTAAAGAGCTAAGAAAAGCTTCTTGGCCTGCTAATGAGCTCCATCCTGCCCTGGTAAGACCACCCTCCTTTTAAGTGAAAGGTAATTTAATATGCATCTAACTCAGTTGTGTTTGGGCTTCATCCAATCTAGGAGTATCAGTGTGATAAATCATAATGAATTGTCTGCAATACTTCATGAAGTGACTATAACAGACCTGAACAACCCTAAGCCCGAGTTTCTAGATTCCTTTGAACACTTTTTGCCTTATTCCTCTCAGACCACTCCAAAACTTGAAAACATTTCTTTTAACTCCACCACACTGCAAGTTCGAGACCTATTTGATCAGATCCACAGCTGTTGGCTATCTCTGTTAAATCAAGCCCCACATTTGAAAATGACACCAATAGTGAGATCAGTCAAATAATACAGCATAAGAACTAACGTGGCTTCTTTAGTTTCCAGATTTCTTTACATCTTAATTTCCCTTTGTAATCTACATGTATGCAGGGAAAGTAGGTTGGTGAAAGGCTCTTGAGTCCTATTTTGGATTCTGAAAAAGCAGCTGGAACCAGGGCACACTAGTGTGGGGAGAAGGGGCTGAGCCTGAAAGGGAGTCAGGAAACTCACATTCTAGAAGTACTGTCTTTCTACAATGGTGTTATGGGACTTAACCTCTTTAGGATGCAGTTTCCTCATTTGAATTTAGAGCCACTGCCCTAGAACAAGGGCTGGGGGTAGTTTCAGTCCTCCAGAATGCAAAGGCACAACTCTATTGAGAGTAGAGTATGGAATAAGTATAATCTTCCTACGGACCAATGATTAGATTGATGTTAAGCTGTTTGTTTCTTGCTCTGGTAAGAGGACAGTAGCTCTAAAGAGTAACACACAAAGTTTTGGTGGAAGGGAAGGTTGTGATATTTTTCTTCTTCCTATTCATATGATGCCGAGGTAGTGGAAAGATCCATGAACTGGTAATCAAGATTGATTTTCTGTCTGAAAATCATGTTAATTCTATTGGGGTTAATATTTTCATGGACAAAATACAATGGGCTTACTAAATGTATAAGCTTCACGAGGGCAGAGATGGGCTTCTCTTTGTGTTATTCTTTGTGCCCGTGAGCTGGTAGATGTTTGTATAAGTTCCCTATTGCTGCTGTAACAAATTACCACATATTTAGTGGCTTAAAACAACATAAATTTATTATGTTAGGGTTCTAGAGGTTGGAAGAATTAACAGAGCTACATTCCTTGTTAGAGAGTCTAGAAGGTCAATTTCTTTGCCTTCTTTCTAGCTGCAACAGGCCATCCTCATTTCTGGGCTCATGGCCACCTCCTATCCTCAAAGCCAGGGTGGTCAAATGTTGCTCACACCACACCCCTCTGACTGCTTTTTCCATCATCATATCTCCTTCTCAGAGCCTAAAACTCTTGCCTCCTTTTTTCTTTTATAAGGACCTCTGTGATTACGTCAGGTCCACCCAGATAATTCAGAATAATCTCCCCATTTTAGGGTTGTTAATTTAATCAATTTGCAAAGTCCCTTTTGGCCCATGAGGTAACATTCACACATTACTGGTATAAGGATGAGGATATTTTTGGGTGGCCATTATTCTATCATAGTGTTCAATCAATATTTGGTAACTCATAAATGTTTTGAGAAAATGGTAAATTAAACACTTCAAGTTATATGTAAACTCCACAAATTCCCATGGTTCATCACTAACTAGGGTCATGGTCATACATATACATCATATACATTTCTGATCCCTCCCATACACCTTACGACATAACATTCAGGTTGACCCTATATGTTGACTTAAAAAATGTACTCTAGCTCTTTTCTTTCACCTGATAGAATATAATCCATTGTGACAGATTTTCCCACCCATCTTAAGTGAATTGGTCACTGCCACATTGAGATAGTTAAAGATCTAGCCAGAATAGAAACTTAAACTCCTTTGAACTTTCCTTCTATTCCATCTCATACTAAACTCTTTTCTCTCACTATCATTTCAAACAGATCAACTGGTAAGAAAGAGAATGTGGTACTCTTCAGTCAGGAGTGGTGTTACACAGAGTTTATTGGAATCCCACCAGCAAAGCTCCCAGACTCCATCATTATTAACAACTTCTGAGTCATGTACTTTCTCCCTCCACAATAAGTTCCCCAATTCCTAGTCACATTCCCCAAACTACTCTCTCACCAGAGGTGCTTCCAACTGTCACATCAATCAAATCCATCCACCTTCTGTCAAATTTTTCCAAATTTGTCCTAAGGGTATTAAAAAAATATATGTAACAATAAGCCATCTCTCACTTCCGCCCAACCCTCCTCCCACCAATGCAGATAAAGTTTTAGGATGATTTCAGCAGGTAACCTAAAGGAACATATTTTCTTTTTTTAGTTTTCAATTATTTTGAAACAGTTGACATTTTATGAATATCAGTCTATGTCACTTGGGCCAACTGCTAGTTCTCTATTAAAACAATTTCAGGAATCCTATCTTACCTTTTACCTGAGCTGTAGCATTCAAAAAGAGATGATAACCTATCATATTTGCCCAATGCCAGTTCTACAAATGTATCATACATATAACTATGTCAAAAAATAATTAGGAATAATGACAAATTAACTGAACAGTGTACCTAAGTATGTTGACAGAAAGACACACTCTTTTTTTTTTTAAAAAAAGACAGAGTTTCATTCAGTCACCATGGATAGAGTGTCATGGCATCACAGCTCACAGCAACCCCAAACTCTTGGGCTCAATCTATCCTCTTCCTCAGCCTCTTGAGTAGCAGGTACTACAGGAGACCACCACAATGCCTGGTTATTTTTAGAGACAGGGTCTTGCTCTTGCTCAGGCTAGTCTCGGACTCCTGAGCTCAGGTGATCTGGCCTCCTCAGCCTCCAAGAGTGCTGGGATTACAGGTGAGAGCCACCACACCCAGCCCTGAAAGATACATCTTGAGAACTAGACCAGGGATGGGAACCTTTTTGTGTTGGAAGGCTACATTAATTTAGCTAATCAAACGAGAACACATTCAAGAAACTTCAATTGATATACTTAAAAATGTACATTATTTTGTAAAAATATGACTAATAAGCACTTAATAATTTCAAAACTAAAAACTTAATTTTAAAGTTAACTCATGGGCTGGGTGCAGTGGCTCACGTCTGTAATCCCAGCACTCTGGGTGACTGAGGCAGGAGGATTGCCTGAGCTCAGGAGTTCAAGACCAGCCGGAGCTAGAGTGAGACCCACCTCTAAAAAGGAGGGAGCCTGAGGCAAGAGGAGTCTGAGGTTGCTGTGAGCTATGATGTCACAGGACTCTACTGGGGGCGACAAAAGTGAGACCCTGTCTCAAAAAAAATAATAATAAAGTTAATTCACCTTTTAATGACTTCGTTGTGTTTGTCTTTTATTGGAAAGCATTTGAATATTTGGTTGCTACATGGAAGTACATAGTTTCAGGTGATCCTCTAGATGAGTATCAGTAATTTTGACTTTAAAGGGTTCTTTATTTGAGTTAGGTAGCAGAATGTAGATTTGAAGCAGCAAGTGGTCGAAAAGCAAGAAATAAAAAACAAAAAAACAAAAAAACAAAACAAACATTTTGGGGGCATGTTGCGAACATATGGGTATTCTGCATTTTTCCATATTTTAGTTGGGTCTCTTTCAGCATCAAACAATGACTTTAAAGTGGCATCTACTGAGAGCTCAGTCAAGTGCCCTGATGATATCAATTAGGTGGGGCTGAAGTGCAAATTTGAGTGTGGTGCTGATTCTCAAAATCAGCCAACTTTTCATTGTGTGTTCTCCAATTAATAGGTCTATAACAGTTGTGTATTCTTTACATGATTTGCATATATTATCCTTTTCATCAACGACCTTTGTTAACTAGAGAAAATGTTTATCCAAAATTTCCTTCCGAAGAAATATAGCTTTGTGTGAAATGCTTGGCTTTTTTGCACATATCATATATAGATTTAGTTTCATCTTGTGAAGAAATATTCAAATACAGAAATGCTTCATTCCTATGGACTTTTTTCAATAATCCATATCACTGTTTCTATTTTTCATAAAATTTAACTATTTTCACAGAGATAAAATTTTGGTCCAACACACTTTAGAAAGATACAGCAAAATGCCTTATTGTTCAACTTTAGCATTTTATGAAACTGACAATGCCATGTTGCATTTATGTGAATATGGTTAACAACACTTATGAGTTGTTGCCATGTGTCACTTAAAATACTAGCTTTAGCACAGAGATTTTGCTGGTACAAAATACGACAAAGAGAAACAAGAGCATCTGGATCGGTTAATACCTTTTCTTAATCTGTGCATTCAACCCTTCATGTTTTCCTGTCATGGAAGGTGCACTGCCTGTACAAACACTTGTTAAATTTATCAAATTCAGTCCAACTTCACATTTATCTTGAACGTTGTTGAAGACATCTATTCCCTGTGTTCTGTTTGCAAGAATGACTAAAGTGAGTAACTCTTTATAGCAAAGAAAATCTTCTATTATGACCTGAACCAAATATAAAACCTGCATTAAATCAATAGTATCAGTTGATTCATCCAAAGGGACTGAATAATATATAGTTTCCTTCTGAAGTATTGCATGAAATTATTCTCTTATGCTGAAGGCTAATTCATGATACTGATCAGTTATGATTCTCCTTGAAAGAGGTAGCTGTTTGTTCTTTGAAATATCATTGGGGTCTAAGCATCCTATAACATCGACCATGTATTCTTTCATAATTTCTTTTTTTTTTAGTATTTTTTTTTCAAATTGATATGAGGGTACAATTTTTAGGTTACATTATTCTCACTTCCAGGGTAAAGTTCCATTTGTAGAAGAGTCCCTCACCCAGGGGCATGTTATACACCCTCACAATGTGCACATCAGGTGAGATCCTGCTTCATGCCCTCCCTCTGCCATATGTCCTCCCCTGAACTGGACCATATTAGTGTTTTATTGTTCTTGTGAGTATGTAATTGTTTATATATTGATTTCATATTAGTATGGAGTACATTGGATATTTCTCTATCCTTGCAATATTTTACTAAGCAGAATGTATTTCAACTCCCTCCAGGTAAATGTAAAAGAAGTAAAGTTTCCATCTTTTTTAATGGCTGAATAATCTTCCATGGTATATGTATAGTCCACTTTGTTGATCCATTCATGTGTTGATGGGCACTTAGGTTGCATCCATAATTTCTTTCATAATTTCTACATCATGGAATGGCTTCTCTTTTTTCCCTGAGCATATAAGCCGGAGTCAAAAAATGTCAGAACTTGGTGGCAAATACCTTACCTGTGGTAAGTGCGGAAGGGTGGTAAGCTATTGTGGAAAGTTCTAATGTGTCTATATTTGTCAGGTCAAATACAGTGTTGAAGAAATTGATAGAAAAGCCCGCCTCCCCCCCCCCGAAATTAATTCAAACTACTTTTCCCCAAGGCAATTAGACCAAGAAGGCAGTTAGAGTTCCATTTTCCTGTATAATCTGAATAACTAACTCACAGACAAGGGCTAGAACTTTATCAGTTGTCACACATCTGGAAGAATATTTTAAAACACATTCAAAATGTTTTGACTGATGCTAAGCATCTGGTAATGCAAAATTCTTTTAGGTTTTTTTCCTCTACAGATATTCAGCCTTGTTTAGACAGCCATTGTGCCAGATTTTGAGCTACATGTTTTGTTTGTAGAATAATGAAAATACTGTGTAAAGGTAAGGCTTTCCTTATGATTTTGATTAGGTAGATTTAACTTATGAAATCCACAGAGTTGCCATTGATTCTTGCATTACTTGAACCACTGTCTAGTAGGGCTCTCTCTTTGCTCTAGAAAGTCCTTCTGTGGCTTCAGTTGGTCAGACCCTCCCCAGGAACAGTATCTCTCAAGACCAACAACCCTCACTCACTTGTCTAAATAATAACTGGCTTGATTGGTCTCATTCCATGACAAGGATGAGGAAAAACCAGGCATCTAGTTTTCCCTGCCTAATAGGAACCAGCCTTAGGAATACCTGTGGTTCACCAACCATCCTCAAACCATTTGTGGGATGTAGAGGTAGGAGGTAGGTATTCATCATGTGAGGTCGCCTCCCAGCTAATGTGAGCTAGCTCAGACTTCCCAAGCTCTTTTCCACATATTAACCTAACCATCCCGATCTTCACTCCACTGTCAACCTTAAGCCAGGTGATGGGGGGGATTGTCGTGGTAAACCATGCACTCATTATTTCTGTTCATATAGTGCACTTTACCTTAGATAATTCATTCTTGCTTTTGACCTAGTGGGGGAAGGCTAGTTTCCTCAAAGGCAGAGTCAGGATTCATTTATCATTGTAGCTTAGCACAGTGCAAGGTGCAATACATATCTGTTGAGTTATTTTGGACAAAACCTATTGTGCCCTGGTGTCAAATCAAAGATCATCACATTTCAAACTGGGAGTCAAATTAAACAGATAGTGAGGTTTGAGCCTAAGCAGTTTCCACTATTTGGAAGGCATAAATAGCAGTCCGGTGAGACAGGTCTGCAGAACTCCATCTGTAAAAAGGTGTCATTGGTAAAATATAAAAGACTGTGTTTATTACAAACAAGTGGAATATCAGCTTCTATTGTTTAGGCTTCCTTGAGACAAAAAATACATATTTAGGGAACAGAATCAGTCTGTTCCTTTCTTCATGAATATGCCCTAACCCTACTGGCTTCAGTTCTAGAAGTAACTGGGGTGCTTAGGGTTCTAGCAGGGGTGTCCAAACTTTTTTCTTCTCTGTCACACATTGGAAGAATGTGGGCCACACATTAAATACAAAAACATTAATGAAAGAAGATGAGCCCCCCCCACCCCGAAAAACAAAGAAAGAAGGAAAGAAAAGGTCTAAGCATAATTTTCATGTGATTGCTCTGGAGTGAGTGAGGGCCAGCCCATGGATGCTGGGATGCTTATGGGGGCAGAGCAGAGGGCAAGGCTGTTGCGCATGGGCCCTGGAGTCCCTGCAAGCTGCCTTTAGCTTTATGGGCAATCATTATAACCTTACTCACGAACACACTTGCAACCTCCCAGAGAAAAAAATGAGAGAATTTGAAGACCTCAGCTGGCCTAAGTAAAAGATTGGGTAAGAACTAGAGAAACATGTTTCTGTTAATAGACATCATTTAAAAGCAATTCTGGTGTGGTCTAGGAAAACCTGCATTTGATTCCTTTATAGATAGGTAGTTAAAGGAAAAATGAATTTAGTGATATGAAGCAACATAGTATTTTGCTATCTTATAACATATTTAATGGAACAAAATATTGCTATTTCACTTTCAAATCTATTTTAAATCAAATATTTAAAGCAGGTTCATGGTCTTCTGAGCAGAAAATATACCTAAGAAAAATACAGAAAGTCTCCTAAAGGGTTAATTGCTCCAAGGTGAAGAAAACATTTAAATTCAAAATTCCTCAAGAAAGCCAGCCTTCTCCTTAAGTTTTACAAATAAAAGCAATGGTGGGCTAATATTCCTAACCTTTAGGCAGTTTTCTGTTGATGAGAAATCAGAATGAGGGATTATTACTTTTCCAAAGAATGTTTAGACATCCCAGTGACATGATCACTATATGAAATATAATTCAAATTATCTTGGTTTAAACACTGACTTTGACAGTTAGTAAAATCATTTAATTTTCTACTATGGAAACTATTTTAATAATTTTAACCACTTTTTAGATTATATCAATTCTTTGAGATGAAGTACGACAGAGAATGAAAATAATCTGTAAATTGAGCTCTATTGCAAAAAGCGATTTTCATTCTTCAGTAGGGATATTAACGGATAACCTTTCACGTGCCTTTTCCTTGTATTTCTCTTCTTCTTCTACTTCTCCTTTCTCACACAGCTCAAAGAAAATCTAGCTAATGACCCCTTTCCCTCTGTGCTCTCCCATTCTCTTTCATTCACATTCCCAACTTTGCATCCCTCTTCTCATTTTCCTTTTCTCTTTCCGGGGAATGACCACCTCAAAGGATTAATTCAGAACAGGCAGCAGCAAATGGTAACAAGAGTGGGCAAATCAGGATGTGGATTTAAAATCAAGAGGTATTTAAAGGAGGAGAGTCACTCAAATGAAACATATGTTAAGAATATGGGTTTGTTGTTCATGGTATACCTGCCGCCTGCCATCCCACCCTGGTGGGATCAGCCTTCAAGGGCAGAGCATTCCCTAGTGGAATAATCCAGCAGCTTGAGTGTATATGATCTAAGTCGCTCTGACTTCACCAGTAGAATCCAGGTGGTATTGACCTAGCTCAACTAGAGAAATGGATCGTGGCCTCTTAGGCTCAGAGCCAGGAAGAAGAGAAACTGGGCTGT
Organism: Arctocebus calabarensis; assembly: GCA_963573935.1. Taxonomy (NCBI): domain Eukaryota; kingdom Metazoa; phylum Chordata; class Mammalia; order Primates; family Lorisidae; genus Arctocebus; species Arctocebus calabarensis. The sequence continues at coordinate 10,911 of CAUYON010064327.1, read as the reverse complement.
GAGTAACCACGTTTGGGTGTATATAAAGGAGTGAACACACTGGAATGTTCTAAAGGCTGGAAATTTGTGTTAAGCCTGTCTCAGCAGCTTTTAATATACAGAAGGGACAATCTAGGGAAATCCTATTCTGAAAATTAGCCGAGTGCTCACAAATTTGACCAAATATATTAGAAAAGATGCCACAAAACAGGTGGAGGTCAAGGTTGTAAGTGTGGCTGTGGAGGGGGAAGGAGGCACAATGGGCTTTTGCCCCTTCTGAGCATTTTCTCCACAAGTAAAGTCTTCCAACAATTTTAATGGCAATAGGTTGACTCAGTCTCATTACGCCTTTGATGAAAGGCCTGAATGCCCTTAAATGATTGCATCTTTCCCTGCCAAGTCATCGTCCACTCTCATTTATTTTAAAAAGTGATTAGAAGATGAAACAATGAAATACATCTCCAGTTATACGTATTGTGTGGGCACATGTGCAGAACAATCGATCAGTAGTTAATAAGATTGGCTAAGAAAATGCCTCTGATTTAACAAAATTAAATCCACAGTAGAAATCCTCACCAATCTACACAAATTCAGTGCAAAAGGGTCTCCCAACTCTTCCTCATATTTTTCTTTATGTATGAGTGTTCCTGGCTGCCAAAGAAGCACATTTGCTTTGACTGTGGTGCTCCTTTAGGACATTGAAGGCTATATAGTTCTTGTTTTTCTTCTTGGAAATGCTCAAAGTGGGTTACTTTCAGGGGGAGCTAAATACTGTGCCACTTAGAGAGTCAAGCCCTTCACAGCCAAGCAATGGTTGTTTGAAAACTTATGATTCTATATTTGTAGATTCTTTATCCCCTATTTTCCCTGTGTTGATTTTCTCCAAGGCTTTGAGTTCTTGCTTGAGCACTGGTCTAGTGGCAATTTTAACGTATCAGTCAGATGCTTTTATTTGTGCTACTGATAGTACACACAGTAATATACATCATTAAATTAATGCTGTTCCCATTCAGAAGTTCTTTTCTAGAAGTTGTTTGCTGGCTATCCAGCTGTGGGAGCAGAGGATGAGATATTGTTGAGTTTAGGCATAAGGCAAGGGACAGTGGGAGCTGAGCTTTTAGTGATGATGCCGCCTGGGGTCCTGGGGTAACTGTCATTCAGCTTGTACTGGAGGACACGATGTGCAACATCACTGTGCACGCAGAGTGCCACCAAGATTAAAAATCCCGGAGAAGGCAAAATATTGACTAAATGCAGACTGAGAGCCCTCTCTTTTAGAAAGTATGCAAGAGAAAAGCTGAACAAGCCAAAAGGAAAAACGTGTGCATAAGCTGCTTATCTCCTACTTTTAACAAGGTGAGGGGATCCTGGTCTTTAAGGATATTTTAGCTTCTCTTGGCATCATGTTCCAGAATGATTTTGCCATATTTTTCAAGCTCTTTCTGTAATACAACCCTTTACATAGTATATCTCAGGAAATGACAATTGGCTGTCGAATTCCATGCAAGTTGATTGGATATGACAGCTTAAAGGAATAAATATTCTGCAGAGAAGAAAGTTTTTACTTACATTTTAATCCTTTCTTTTACCCCTTCTTGGTTAATTCTATTATTTCAATTAGATCATTTAAAAATCAACACATCACATACCAACCTCCCCTAAGAGCAATCATAAGATTTGATGATTTTTCTGCTACACAGGATATGGTTTCAAATTTGCATTATTTTATCTACTGAATTAACTATGAATTCTAAACCAAACTAATGCTGCCATGTGTTTTTAAACATCTCTAATCTAAACCATCTGGAGAGGCATGGTTTTGCAAAGGCATCTCTTTCAGGACACTCTGTGGATTTTGTCACTGCTTGAGGTTTTGGCAAACCATCAACATTACTATAATTCTCTTTTGTGAAATATAGCTTTTGACTAGAATTTGAGTGTGGGAGTGTGTGCACGCATTTATATGAGCATGGGCACTTGTGTACAGTTTTTGCTTCTGTTCTCTTGGCTTTTCAGAGCATATTTATAACAGACTTGTTTTAAAGAAATAAAGGGTCTTTTTTGTATATAAGAAATACTTAAATTTAATTTCAACCACTCAACATAATACCAGACAAAGATATTGAAGAAGCAAAGAAACAGTGTTAAATAACATACCTTATTATATATAGGTGCTGAAAATGCTTTTATAAATGTCAAAAGGAGAAAACATACCAGCTTTAGAGAATTAAAATAATAGTAAAGTTATAAAACAATTATGTCAACAATGATTTTTAGCATGTAAGATATAAATTCAATGTATTTTTGAAGAAATTACAGTTTAAAATCAACTCAGCTAAATCTTTCACCTAAGAAAAGCAACATCTTGTTGCTTTGGCAAATAATGAACACGGAATTTAAAAATGAGCAATCAGATATAAACATGAAAGAGAGCAAAGTATAGACTACTTGTTACAACAAAGGTTAGCAACATTTCCCTGGAAGTAAAGATAATGATTCTATTCCTACAAATTCTCTTTGATAATACATGATTTCAGACAGGGCACAGTGGTTGAGGCCTATAATCCTAGCACTCTGGGAGTCTAAGGCAGAGGATCACTTGAGCTCAGGAATTCAAGACCAGCCTGAGCAAGAGCAGGACCCCATCTCTACTAAAAATAGAAAAATTAGCCAGGCATGGTGGTACATGTCTGTAGTCCCAAATACTTGGGAGGCCGACATAGGAGGATTGCTTGAGCTCAGGAGTTTGAGATTGATGTGTGCTATCATGATGTACTGAAGTCTCGTTGGGGGGACAGAGCTAGACTACCTCTCTCTTTGCTTTCAAATAATTTCAAAAATTAAGTTTTGCTAGCTGAGTGTTGTGGTGGGTGCCTGTAGTTCCAGCTACTCGGGAGGCTGAGGCAAGAGAATCACCTAAGCCCAAGAGTTGGAGGTTGCTGTGAGCTGTGACACCACAGCACTCCACGGAGGGGGATAAAGTGAGACTCTGTCTCTCTAAAAACAAAAACAAAAAAAATTATGTTTTGCTGAGAGAAACAGAAATGAATTAAAATAACTATTGGGGGATATGAGTGTATATTTATCAATAACGTGTTCAAACAGCCCTGTCCATCCAACAATATTAGATAACTCAAACACACACACACAGATCAGAAAGTTTTGGTCCAGTTTGCAGAGGGAAATAAAAATGTAAATGTTTTACAAATGGATGGTGTGATGTCTAGAGGTAGTTCTGTCCCTAGAATATAAACAAGACAAAGCATTGCACAGGTACCCCTCTTAGAGGTGGCAGTGACCTTCATCCACTCTTGGTGGGTAGTCATATGACCTGGAGCAATGCACATCCAGCCTCACCTCCCAGGCTCTGCTCCTGGAATGAGGTCCCCAGCAGGTACCTCTGAGGGAGGGGGCTGTATTCCCAGACTTCTCTTTGTTTTCAGACCACCTAGAATGCATATCAGTTGTATTCTTTAAAGACTGTTTCTGACTATGTGAAAATGTAGGATTTCAAGAGACAGCGCCATCTGATATCTCAGAGAAAGAGAGTCCTGCCAGGCAAGGCCGTGGGTCCTACGGGTCTCTGAGAGGAACATCTTTTAACAGAGATGGTATTGGATGAAAGGACGAAAGTAGAAAACATTCATCAGTCCCATGGTTCTTCTTCGTGCTTTCGAGTTCACAGAGTGGGTTAAGCATGAGAAGTAGTCCACTAGTCTACACAGAATTCAGTGTGGCCACATGAGCTATGCAGACACCAGGCCATCGATGTGTGTAGGTGAGAAAGGAAGCTAATGCATCTGCTTCTAGCGTGCGGCAGAAACACAGGAGCAGGATGATATTCAGGCCACACACACAGTAGAACCTGCCCCGTTATTACAATATTGAGCTCCTTTTGCACTCTGCTCAAATGCCTTTGCTCACAAACCTACCCCCGGTTCTGTCCTGCTGCCTGGCTTCCCTGTCTCCACAGTGCCTCAGTCACCATTCTTGATGCAACAACCGAGAACACAATACCCGGTACAAAGTGGGTACAACCAGGCCATTTGCATAGTACACAGATGGTTTTATATTTTGAATTTCATTCTTGCATATTCTATAATGATTGTAGCTGACATTCACTGGGTATTTACTATGTGCTAACACTCAGTGCTTTACATATTTTTATTTACTTTAGTCTCATAACAACCCTTTGACTTGCCAAGATCACAGAGCTTCTAAGTGGTAAAACCTAAATTAAAATCCCAGGCTGCGTGGCCCTCTAGCCCACTTTTAACCGTTAGGTACTTAACTGCCTTCCAGAGCTCAGTAAATATCTCAATATTCCATGATAATTAAAAGTAATTTTTTATAAAAAATCTCATTATCATTTGGTCAGGAAACAAATGGTTATATGGTTAGGAAGAGAAATCTTTGGAATTGTCTCAGGTTCCCTGTTTACTCAGCATTTGTATATAAAGAACGTACGTAAGTATCTGACCAATGTGAACAGGGTCCAGGCAACCAACAGCATTGAGAGCGATTGGCCAGGCGATGGGAAATTAAGTCTGGCAGGGAAGAGGGGAAACAGCAGGGCTGTTACAGAGACGGGATGACCACTTCTCAACTGCAACACTGCTGCGAGGGCTTGGCCATGGTGGGTACCCCAAGGTACCTGTTGAATGAATGAACGAATGAGGAAATCGATGAATCTCAGTTAAGTGAAACATTTCAGGAATCAATCCAAGCAGGAAAAATATGAATATCATGACAATATGAATAAGTTTAAGCTTATTCCCATGTGAGTATCATGAAGCAATAGGGAAACAACCAAGTGTAAAGAGAAGCGTTTTTATCTTTTCAAAGCAAGTTCATCAACTACTATGAACTGAATCGTGCCCTCTGTATCCCAAATTCTAATTTGAACCTCAGTGTGATTGTATTTGGAAATAGGGCCGAAGGAGGCAGTGAAGGTTATCAGGCCATAAGGATGGGGCTCTGTTATGATAGGTCTAGTTACTTCCAAGGAAAGACATCCAGGAGCTCACTCTTCATTCCTCCATCAAGTGAGGACACAGCAGAAAGGTGATCACTATAAGCCAGAAAGAGAGACCTTGCCAGAAACTGAATCAGCCAGCACCTTGATCTTGGACTCCTCAGCCTTCAGAATTGAGAGAAATTAATTACTGTAGGTTATAAACTACCCAGTCTGTGGTATTTTGTGATAAAAACCTGAGCTAATGAATACACCTGCATTATCTCTTTTAACCTCACAATAATCCCTAGAGATAAGTAGAACCCTACCATTATTCAGCCCAAACCCCTCAGAATACCCATTTGCCTAAGACCAAGGTTTTCTGACCTCAGTGAATGGCTGGTGGGGGCAATTCTAGAATGAAGCACAATTGGAGAAAGCCCAGTTGGACAGTTGTAGCAGAGGGAGAGGCATTTAGGGAACTGAATAAAATCTGCAGTGCTGGGGCCCTGTGTGAACACTGAATGTACATGTTACGGGACACAGGAAATGCCAAGAAGAGTCTTGGGTTTAGAATGATGTGAAACATTAGCTTGACTTGGCAAGACAAAGAAAGCAACGTTTGAAGGTGTATTCTCATGGCACCCTCACAGCAAATAGCTTGCTCAGTCCCTCGCATACTCTCTGCTGTACGGAGGGCCCTGCAGTGCTCTTTTCAGATGAGGAATCTTCTCCAGTACCCCCTCCTTGCTGTAATCCAGCTGATCATTCTAATTTCCCTAGATGTATCCCAATGACCAATTCTGTTTCTTCTTGTATTACTTTCTGCAGAAGATTCTAGAAGGGGGCAGATAAAGAACGAAAGCTGGAAAAACAGGTTTTCTGTTTCCAGCTTATTAGGCCAAAACAGAAAATGAAGTTCCTGCTGTTTGATTTAATAAGAATCAGTGCCTAGCTCAAGCCCCTATCACTTGGCAGGAAAGTCATGTCTCCGAATGCCTGCATTGCCCTTCGGCACATTCTAGTAAACTCTGCAGTACGGCTGTGCTGTCGTTCTTCTCGGCAGAGCCATGTGAATCGTTTCTTTTACGTAAGAGTTTAGTTTTACCTTTATGGCGTATGTGCGGTTTAATTTCCCGTGATTTCATTCTTCAAAATGTGTATTGGCAATCTACATAACACTAGATGAGGTTTGCTCATGGGCATTTTCCCATCCCTGGTACGAACCTCACATTTGAAAACTGTTTTGGTCTTACATTGGTTTGCATGCTCTTGACCATGGAGTTTATTTGCCAACTACAAAGCAGCAACTTTCATTTTAAATCCCAGGAACTCATATTAAATACGGAGCAGTAGTTATCAAAGAACTTTCTATTCTTTTATCCCTTTCTCTTTTCTGACCTAGAATAACCACTTTTTGGCTCGTCTACGAGACAAGCTTAGGAAATGCCCTTTTCTTTTTCTCAGCTGAGCTCTAAGAAGATTACCCTTCCTTTGATTTAAATAAATGAATAAAAATCCTTACATCAGATTCTAACACTTGCCTGGTCATAATATTCTTTAGAAAACTAATTTAAATTAATTTATACCTTTGCGTCCTCAGCTCCTTTGTAGATTTGGATGATGGATCACAATATGGGTAGGGGAGGGACAAAAATTCATGGGAAAAGAAATTGAGTTTGTTGAAATAAACCTTACAGTTCCATTAGAGACTGGAAGAAGTCTTCTTTCATGACACCTGGAAATACCGTGACACACCTGGCAGTGTGCTCAGCTAGGAATGGAGCTGCCAGTCCTGACTTTCTGCCTCTTTCTTAACCACCAACCCACGCTCCCTCCTGGGTCACTATCATTCCTTGTAGGACGAATCCTTCTTGAGGTCAGAAGGCGCCTCCTGCCCAACCAAACACTGGGTAACCGAGGCTGTGAGCTGCAATCTCATTAGCAATCTTTACAGAATCTTCATGAAAAGTAAAGCCACATGCAGGAAAAAGGACAAGTGGGGGTTTTAAACACAGGCACAATTGAGGTCAGTTGATATTACCCCACTTCACACAGCAGCTTTGCCCCTGAAACAGGGAGGGTTTCTGATCGCTGTCAATTTCAGGGCACTGTCAGACCATCCTCAGAAAGAGAATGCCAAGAACCAAGAAACCAAATCAGAAAAAGTAAAAGTAAAAATAAAAACCTCTGACCGGGCCGAGCTTCTAAACATAGCTTTTCCACTTACCTCAATGCAGATAATTCCAAGATAGGTATTTCTGATTCTATTCATTCCATTTAAAAGAGAAAGACCACACTAGGGTAAGCAATGCAGGGTGGTCAAACACATAATCTAATGACAGTGTGTGGAAGCCACTACAGAAGACAGCGGGAGCACGGCCAGATTGTGTAATCGGGCTGAGTGGCTGATTTCTATGCAGAGTCCACCAATGTTTTCCAAGTACAGACAGCTTTTATTGAAATGAAAATAGAAAATGCAGGACCAGAGCCCACACTAAAAATTCAGTTTGTAAAGACATGAAACTGCCATGAAAGCAGAAGGCACTTGGCCTTGCAATTCATAACAGAGAGAAATGAGGCTTTCTACTACAATCCTTTTTATGACTAGGCTAAAAGCCTGTCAGTCTTTGCAAAACAACACAGTGCTGATGCCTGCTGATTTGCTTTCTAGTGCCTGAAATGATGCTCTCAGAGCCATTGGATTTGTTTGCAATCATACCTTTGGAAAAAATATGAATAATCAGCAGAGAGCAGCAAAAGCATGGATAGTTAATGCAATTCTTAACCAAATTTTAAAAGTACGATTGTCACGAGGCATCCTTACTATTCCCTCCCCCAGTTCTCTTACTTAGTAAGAACACTAGTTGTCTAGTTTTGAAATTAGTGGAACATCACAGGAGGCAGTAGAAGCACACTCACACAACTTGATTTCTGAGGTAGTATCGAGGAAGGACCAGTTGTACTAAATACAATTTGGCAAAGACCAGAGAGGATGCAGAAGAAAAGCTATCGATCAGGGAGTGAGGGTTTGGATTTTTCAAAACAGTCACCCTCAAATATGTAGGGGTGCCCCCAAAATATCTACACATTTTAAGAAAGGAAAAATATTATAATACTCAAGTTATTTAACTTCTGCAATTGAAAGAGGTACAAGGTACAATATACAAGATAACAAACATTATTGGTATATACTGAGTATTATAGTTTTAATACAGTTTTTTCTTTCTTAAAATGTGTATACACTTTTTTTTTTTTGGCACCCTCTGTATTTTAATTCTGTGGACTCTGTAAATTTCCCTTTAGGGCTGAAAGATGGTAAAGATAGCCATATCTAGAACCGTGTCTAAACAGTGTCTTATAAAAAACAGGCTATGCACTGTGAATGGGGCACACAGCCTTTGCTATCAAGTTCCACAGTGCCCACCCCTCTGGAATGCAGCCTAGTGGATGGCCCCTGGCAGGCAGCAGCAGGAGCCCAGTGGCTGGGTAAAGTGTGAAGTCTCTTAACAGGAAAAGGAGAATGACAACCTTTTTTCTACCTCCCTGTTGTACAGATTAATGAGATCATTGATCTCACTGGCAGAAGTGCTGGGGAAATGTAAAATACAGATAAATGTGGACACTGCTACAGGTATGACAGATGAGTGCATGGTATTAGCTTTTCCCCTCTACCTAATCTTTATCCACCAGTTCCCAAGGATCCCTGATTAGTCCTCCAACAGCTCAGGTATTCTCAGGATTACAGCACTTTTGCTTTCTTTTGGCGGCCAGTGACGTTTACCTGGCCTTTATCCCAACTCCATAGATTTCAATATGCTAGGGTGTCACCCTATCTTGAAAAAAACAGCACCCTGCAAGGCACATTGTCCCTATGTCATGTTCAGTGAGGTCCTGAGCCCATTCCTATTACACACCACAGAGCAGATTCCAGAACTAACTCAGCTAGAGAAAATTTGTGTGTGTGGAGGTGAGGGGTTGGAGAGACGGAGGGGCAGGGTGGGAGGGGTAGGGATAGTTGGGTAGGAAATTTCTCGAGTGGGGCCAGATAGGAGATGAACATCTTGGTAATAAAGGCAAGAAATGCCTCTCCAGATTGTACCAAAGAGAAAAGGGGGATTGCAGAGATGAGAAGAAAAGTCCTAACTTCCAAATCAAGAACTTAATTAGGTTTGTTACCTTATGATCCCCTTTCTTCACTCTTCTGTATAGTCCAATGGTTCAAAATTCTTACTGCATATTCAAATCAGCTGGGTGATTTTAAAAAATTGCCCAGGCTGCATGCTAGACAAATTAAATCGGAATCTCTTTGGGTGGAACTTAGGCTTTTGTGGTCCTTAAAGTTGCTCAGGTGATTGCCATGATCAACTAAGGTAGAGAACCCAGTTTGATCCATTTCTTCTCTAGTCAACACTTCCTCCCCAACGCTACGTGGTGGTACCTGGCTTCATCCCCAACTAACGCAGCACAAGGCAGGATATGGGGTTAGCTTATTAGCACAAATAAGCAAATATGGAAGGAAACTGATCTGGAATTAGTAGGACTTTAGGAATAATGAAAGATACTGGTTTCCTAGATTGCTCTGGGGTGAAACTCAGGTGTGGTGGCCAGTTTTATGTGTCAACTTGGCTAAGCTAAGGTATCCAGTTTTTTTCGTCAAACACTAGTCTATGTTGGTGTGAGGGTATTAACATTTAAATCCACAGACTTAGTAGATGGTCTCCTAATGCAGGTGGGCCTCATCCAATCAGTTGAAGCCTTTTAGAAAAAAGACTGAAATTTCCCCAAGTAGAACCAATCTGTCTGCAACACAGAAACTCTGCCTTGCTGGCATGCCTTGAAGATTTCAGATCAAGACTACAATACCAGTTGTAATCTGATTCAAAGATTCAAAGATTTTGGACTTGCCAGCTTGCCCCAAAGATTCAAAGATTTTGGACTTGCCAGCGCCCATGATCGAATGAGCCAGTCATTCAGAATAAATCTCTCTCTCTAAAAAAAGCACACACAGAATACATTCGAAACAAATCTTAAGCATTTCAAAAGCATGGTTGAGAACACCTTAAGCGGAAACTCAGAAGATTGTACGAAGAAGACTGTATGGAAGAATCTAATGCTAATTTATTTAATGCTAAATGAAAATGTGGTGGCAAGGTAAAAAAATAAAAATAAAAATAAATAAATAAATCTCAATAATATAAACTTCCCATTAGTTCTGTTTTCCAAAGAACACTGGCTGATCCCGTCCGTCCTCAGAACGGTTACATAATTACTTTGCTGTGTTCACTTCTTTCCCTGTCTCCTCTCCCAAGAGGGATCAAAGTGCTCCCAGACCTTGTCCTGCATTCTGCCCACTACAGCTCCTACAGTTATCTCACTTTAAGAGAATTGATTTAAGGGCAGAAACTGAGTACTGTGATGTTCATAAATGCAGCCTTCATTTATACTACGGGTCATTGGTGTGAACTGCTTATCATTTAAATCTGAGAACCACAATCACGACTTTCAATGGTGTTATATATGTGTGTAGTTATTTGAATAGCTTTTGTTTGATACCTAAGAATCTCAGAGTCTTTGTGGTATTTCGTATGTTCACTTGATCAACTCTTAAAGTTTAAACATATTAGCATTCTTGCTTTCTCAAGGAGAAGGCTGGAGTTTAACATTCCCATCTGCTGGCTCGGCGTCTGTGTCTCAACCGGCTAAGGCACCAGCCACATACACCTGAGCTGGCAGGTTTGAATCCAGCCCGGGCCGCCAAACAACAATGACGGATGCAACCAAAAAATGGCCGGGCGTTGTGGCGGGCTCCTGTAGTCCCAGCTGCTTGGGAGGCAGAGGCAGGAGACTCGCTTGAGCCCAGAAGTTGGAGGTTGCTGTGAGCTGTGATGCTACAGCACTCTATCCAGGGTGACAGCTTGAGGCTGTGTCTCAAAAAAAACAAAAACAAAAAAACATTCCCATCTGTTTCTGGTCAC